>BDDA01000120.1:79220-108762 GCA_001662385.1 Chlamydomonas asymmetrica | reverse complement strand
CCGTACTGCCTGCTGCTCTGGACCTCCTGCACGTACCGTGCATGCGGTACGCCCCCGTCATCATCCTCGTCATCCTCGTCATCCTCGTCAGCGCCCTCCTCAGCCCCATCGCCACCGCCACGGTCCGCGCCCTCGGCGTCAGTGCCATCATCATCATCAACGCCATCCTCATCGTCGAGCAGGTCCAACGCATCGTCGTACGCGGTGGTGGCGTTATGACTGGCTGCGCCGCGGCTGCGGCGGCTCACGCACGTTTGGTCGGTGTGCTCGGGGCTGGCGGCGGACGCCTCCGCATAGCGGCTCCTGTTGGCGCCGAACGAGGGCGCCGGCAGCAGCGCGTGCTGCTGCGCCGACGCGGGAGCGAACAACGACATGTCGGGCGTGGAAGCGCCTGCCACAGCTGCTGCGGCGGAGTGGAAGGCAGGACCGGCGGCGGACGTGCCAAAGGCAGGTGCGGCTGCAGTAGCTGTGAAGGGCGCCGCACCCCAAGCGCCGGCGAATGCGGGGGCTGGTGCCGCAGCTCCGACCGGCGCCACGACGGCCTACGGTGTATCCCGTTGCCAGCACACATGGCAATCCATCAACCATGATCTTACACGTTCAAGTGCTCGTGCGCCTTGCTCAGAAATCTGCTGCGACGATTTGTGTCAACACTCTAGTACCCGTTGGCAGGGTCAACCACCGCGACATGCCAGCCGTACAGATTGACGATGCATTAAGCAGGAGAGGATCCCATCAAACTGCATTTGTATTGTTCCATGCATGCCTATGTACTGATTTTGGTTGCATGGACGATCGGCCAATCCTGAATGCTGTCACGCTGCGTACGGCTCGGCTCACCTGCTGTGCTGCCCCCTGCTGCGGGGTCGTCCTGCCAGAGCCCCACAAGGCCCCCGCGCCACCAAAGAAGAACGAGCCCAGCGGCCCCAGCCCCAGCCCGCCTGCGAGTGGAGCACAGGCAGGCACACATGCCCTCACACCTCAGCAAGCACGGTTTGTGTGCCTGGCATGCAGCCCCCATTGCGGTACCCAGTTGCTCAGCAGGACCAGTGCACCACCCTAGTTTGCCACCGCAAAACTGCAACCATCGCTATACCGGTGTGCTGTTGTTGGCGTACACCTGCTGCTGGCTTGGAACTGCTGCTACAACCGAGCCGCAGCCAGGCCGCGTCGCATCCTGCACGCAATCCAATTCCATGCAATCCAGTTCCATGCGGTCATATGGCAGAACCCGCTTACCTGACGAGGAGCTTCCCGGCGCCGCCTCGCCCTGGTGGCTGGGGCCATTGATGCTTGCCGCAACGCTCGAGGTGAACGCCGAGAAGAGACCGCCCAGCGGCCCACCGGCACCACCACCAGCGGCCGGTGCGGCGCCAGCTGGTGTGATGCTAGCCGGCGTGGTTCCACTGCCCCCAAAGCCGAAGCTCGGTTGCTGTTGCTGCTGCTGCTGTGCCTGGCCCCATGTCGAGGCCTGCCAGGAGCTTGCCCCGAAGGTGCTGCTGGGGATCACGCCAGCCCCGCCCGCTGCAGCTGGGGTGCCGGCTGCTGCCAGGAAGCTGGGTGCCAAGGCCGGGGTGGGTTGTGCAGGGGGCAGCAGCTGTGCAACCCCCACTTCGGCCTGCGGCTCAGCCTCGGCCCCTTCTGTGTCATCCTCACTGTTGCACTCCTCCATACCTGTATCGTCACAATCATCCGAAGCGGGGTGGCACTGTTCGTCTCCCTGCAAGTCTGCCACCAGGCCGGGCTGCATGCTGCGGTCAGAACCGAAATCAGCACGTGCAGCTGCTGCTGCTTGTACAGGGGTTTCTGCAGCAGCAGCGGCTGCGACCCATGGTGCTGCTGGTGCGGCCCAGGGGGAAGGCTGTGCCGGGCCGGCGGCGTGTTCCTGCCACACCACAGAACCGGTGAGCACCTGAGATTGCTGGTACGGGGCAAGCGCAGCCGACGCAGCGCGCTGCCCCCAGCCCAGCTGTGACGAGCCTACACCCGCACCCGCACCCGAAACTGGCGCCATTCTTGCGGGTGTGGGTGTCAACGGTGTCTGAGCGAATTGCGCATCCTGGGCCTCCATGCTGCTGACGTTCTTGCCATTAGGATGATAGTCCAGGGAGGACGGTGCAGACGGCGAGCTGAGATCCTCACCCTGCGACTCGTCGACGTCCGAGCCGTTGCAAGAATCGAAACCGGCGCCCAAACCAACCGGAAGGACCACCGCTGGTGGCGCTGCTGCGTGCGGCAGGGGCGGAGATAGGCGAACGGGGCTGCCAGCAACATGCTGCTGCTGCTGCTGCTGGCTGTGGTGTGTGGGCTCAGCGATTACGCTGTCCGCTGCCGCGTTCATGCCAGACTCCTCACAGTTCTCTGATTCAACCCCGGCATCCGCTGCATGGTCCTCGTCCTGCTCTTGCTCATCAGCTTCAGCACCATCGTCATCGTCACCATCACCACCGTCATCATCGCCATCATCGCGTTCACCGCCTTCACTGCCCGTTGAGGCAGTTTCTGCTGAGTGCCGGGGCTCCCGAGGGTTCGGCTGCAGCTGGCTGTTGCGCGCACCGCCGCCGAAACGCCCCAGCAGCATGCCAAGCCCCTCCTCATCGTCATCATCTTCCTCCTCGCCTTCCTCGCTTTTCTCGCCTTCATCTTCCTTCTCCTGATATTCATCATCCCCCGTTTCCTCCCCTTCGTCCTCGCTTACGCTGGCGTCAACGCCATCGTCTCCGGCGGCAGCTGCCGGCAGCGCTGCAGGATGATCCTGCTTGCTGCCGCTGTCAGCGCTGTTGTCCTCCGCGCTGGCACCGAGGTGAGCTGCAGCGCCGGCAGCAGCGGCGATTGTGTTGTGCACAGGCAACGCGCCCGCGTGCTGTGGATCAGGACTGCCCTGATCGTGCGTCCCATCAACGCTCTGATCGTCCACCCCCCCAGGGGAGCCACTGCAAGACTGGCTGTTGTGGATGCTGTCAGCGTCGGCGTTGTCCGGCCCACCCAGCTGTCCGCCGCCTGTGCTAGGATACGCACCCATGACCAGCTTGCTCACGACGCTACCGGTGCTGCTGGTGGGAGATCCAGAGCATGACCTGCTGGATATGGTGCCGTTCATGCCTAAGAGCCGTCTCCTCGGCAGGCCAGACGCCTCTGCAGCGATGTCGCTGTCGTGGGTGCCGCCAGCACCGCTGCCGCGTGGGATGCTGTCAGCGCTGGGGCGCAGCTCAGCGGGCGGGTCGTCTGCTGCCTCCTCCTCCTCAACCTCCTCACAGAAGCCCTCTGGCCGGCCAAAGCGGCGAGGCAGCAGCGGGCTCGGGGCGTACGCTCGTCCGCGCCTGACGGATCCTACGCCGGCTGCCCCGGTCGCCGCACCGCCAGCACCTGCCACGTGCTGCATCGTGCTGCCGAACAGCTGCGGCGTGGGCGCAGCGAGGGCGGGCAGCGCACCCGCGCCGCCGAAACCAAAACCAGGAAATGCTGGCGAGGCGGCGCTGCTGGGGCCGCTGCCACTGCCGGCCAGCAGACCCCGAGCCCCGAAACCACCACCGTAACCGCCGTAACCACCACCGACACCGAAGGCGGGAGTCTGCTGCGCTTCCTCTGTTCCTGCTTGTGCGGGTGTGGCTGCCAGGCGCGGGGCCTGCAGCAGCGGCAGAGGGGAGGCTGCTGTGCTACTGCATTCGCTCATGGGCGTGGAGGCGGCAGTCTGGTAGCCATATCGAGCCTGGCATGCGGTACGGGCTAGTCCGTCATCGCCATCATAGGCATCTGGAGTGCCCACATCTGCAGGGCTGCTGCCAAAAGGGTCCGTACCCTCAACACCGCTGCCCTCACCGCTGCCACTTGAAGCGTGGTTAGGTTCACGTGCAACGGCAGTGCGGTTGCCGGCACCGCACGCGCTCAAGGCGCCGGATGAGGCCTGTAAGGGAGAGCGTGCGCGCGCTTCACGCGTGGGGCTGCGCTGCTGTGGCAGCTCGGGGGGGGCTCCCGGCGCAGGCACGGGCGATGCGATGTCCCGTTGTGGGGTGGGTGCGGTGGCAGGGTACCTGAGTGGGGGGCATGTAGGGGCCGCCGGCAGGCGTCAACCCATAAAGGCGATGTGGGTAATCGGGTTAACGGATTGGCGGCTGTCAGTCACAGACAGTGACCCACCCCTGTCTCTTGGGCCAGGGGTCGGGGCAGCCAGGACTTTTCCCAAAGCATGTTCATGTAGCGCACTAATCAGCTACCGTATGCTAGCACGTCACCAGGTCCTGCGCAAAATCCTGTCACAGCATAAGTGCAAAGGCCAATGCACTGCGGTGCAGGTAATAAACATCGGCGAATCCTGCATGCTTGTATTGCCTCGAGTGCATCTGACACGAGCAGTCCAGGCCTCCAGGGTACATCCAACCTCGCCTGGAAACCCACCAAAGCAAGCCCACAAGTGGCCACAACGCACCTGATTGAGATGCCATCTCCGATCATGGTGACATATTGTGGGGTTGCGGCCGTCCCCTCCCCAGCTGCACCTTCCCCGTTCGCATCCGCGCCCGCCACTGTAACCGGCTGAATCGAAACAGCGGCGGCCAGCCCGGGGCTCGGCTGTGCCACCGCCACAAACACCAGCGGTTCCGCGGAGGGGCGCGGAGAGGCAAACGCTTTGCCGCCGCTGCCGCCACCACCGTAGAGACGAGTAGCGGCCTGTACGCCACCGCCCCCTCGCAAGGGCGAGCGCAGGGCGGTGAGGCCACCCCGCCTGCCTGCTGCCACGCGCTGCCTGCTGCCGCCAGGGCTGCCGCTGGTGTGCCCCGGGGGTGAGCCACGGGCATGGTAAGACGCGACGTTGGGCAGGCCGCGCTTTTGGAGCAGCGAGCCGGGCGTGCCAGGTGCAGCATCTGCATGGCAGTCCTGGTGGATGTCATCGCCGTCAGCGCTGGCCTCGCTGGCATCGTCGTCATGCTCATTTGCGGCGGCAGATGTGTCGGACACGCTTTCGCCATGAGCAAGAAGCCCAGTGCACGGATGCACCTGCACGTCAGCTGCACTGCAATCGCGCTGCTGCTGGGTGTGCCTGTGTGCACCGCGCCACGACCGAAACGCACAACAACAACAAAGGGTTGACGGGCAAACACGGCATGCACATATGAGCTATCATACATTAGCATTGGGCGATGTACCAGTATTGGAGCGCTACATAATTCAATTAATTATATACACAAGTTGATTGACAATTAGTTACATACACAAGTTCAGGCCCTCATACCCACGAACGCACTGCAGACAACACCACCTGCCGCTCCACCGGAGGTGCATGAGGCCACCGTCAAGCAAATTCAGTGATCACTAAATCACCCACGGACAGCAGACCACACGCTCAGACAGCCATGGTCATGTGTATGACCATGTGGGCCGAGTGGGTAATGCAACCCGGGAGTAAACGTGATTCATGGATTTGTTTGCAACGGTGATTCCACGAAAGCTTAGGTAATACAGGACTACGGTATCTCCGCACCTGCGGGAGACGCCGCCTCGCCAATGCGATTGGATGACCACAACGGCTCGCTCCTCACGGATGGCCTGCAGGCGCAGCTGCCGCTCCTCTTCCAGTAGTTCCTGATGCAGGCGCTGGCGCTCAAGCCGCTGCTGCAGCTCCTGCTCCTGCTGCTCCTGTTTGTCCTGCTGCAGTGCACGCACGCGCTTCACCGCCAGCCTGCCTCGCCACTGCGACTGGATGACAAGCACAGCCGCCGCCTCTTGCTGCGACCGCAGCTGCTGCTGCGCTGCCTGCTGCTGCTCAAGCTCCAGGCGCAGGCGCTCGGCGCCGGCCTCTTGCTCCGCCTCCACAGCAGCGGCAGCGGCCGCAGCGCGCAGGTCCGTGGTGGCCCGGCGGGCCTGAAGGCCTCTCCATCTTGCCTGGATGAGCAGCGCGGCACTTTGCGACCGCTGCTGCTGCTCCTGCTCCTGCTGCCGGCCTAGCCTCAACTCCTGACAGAGTCTTCGAGCTGCGCTGACAGCCAAGTGCTGCCTCCACCGCGCCTGCAACACGCTGGCTGCAGCCTCAGCCACCACGTGCTGCCGCTCTGCTGCCGCCTCGTGTGCCGCCTGAGCAGCAGCGGTAGCTCCCCTTCGACCGAGCAAGCCACGCCAGTGGCGCTGGATGGCCATCGCCGCACCTGCCTCAGCCTCAGCCCGTTGCTGCTGCTGCTGCTGCTGCTGCTGCTGACGCTCGTGCTCGGCCGCTTCTTCCTCCTCAAGCTCTTGCTGCCGCCTCGCAGCTCGCTCAGCACGCGCCTCGCTAGCCTCACAACGTGCCGAGTGGCCACGCCAGTGCCGCTGCAGCGTGACCGCTGCCGCTGACCGCTCACGTGCCAAAGCCTGTGCCTGCGCCGCTGCCGCGGCAGCAGCAGTAACCCGGGCCTTGGCGTGCTGCATCGCAAGCCTCGCAGCCGCTCCCCGCCAGCGGGCCTGAATGAGAGTCGCAGCCGCAGCTTCAGACGCATGCTGCTGCCGCCGCTGCTCGGACCGCAGCTGCTCTACGAGCGACCTGGCAGCAACGCCGCGCCAGAAGCGCTGCACAGTGCCGGCTGCTGCCTCCTGACGCTGTGCCTCCACCGCCGCCGCTGCCTCTGCCGCCGCCGCCTCAGCAGCTGCTTGCTGCTGAGCCTCCTCGAGCTCCCTTTGCTGCTGCCGCTCAGCAGCAGCCGCAGCCGCAGCAGCGGCGGCGGCAAGGATCCGTGCTTCCTCATTCAAAAAGGAGGCTCTGGCACGCCCCCTGTGGCCCCGCCATCTGGCCTGGATCGCCACCGCAGCCGCCTCCAACTCGCCATCCCTAGCCTCATTGTGCGCAGCATCCGCTGCTGCCATGGCCCGGCATGCATCTGGGCATGGCATGCTGGCGTCGCCCAGCGGGATATCCTCCTCGTTTTCCCCCTCCACAGACGCATCGTCTTCCTCCTCCGCGATTGCCACACCGTGCGCGTAAGCAGGTGCAGCGGCGCCGGCGGCAGGCCGTCTGCGCCCGGGTGTGGCCGTGGCGGCCCCCGTTGCGACGCCTGACTCTGAAGCCTGCTGCGTGCCCGCAGCGGAGACGAAGTGGGTTGAGCCGGATGAACTGCAGGGCGAAGGGCAGCCGCTGTGCTGTGGCTCATGAAGGTCATGCTCGCAATCCGCCGGGTGCAGGACACCGTCAGCACCGCCCCCGGGGAGGTCATTCGGCCAGTTGAGGAGGCGTGCGACTGCTACAGGGTCACGGCCCGGCGCTGCCCCGCACTGCAACATAGCTGCTGCAGAAGACAGGGTCGCAGCCGGGGGTTCCGCATGCCAGCCTGACGCTGGCACAAGTCCTGCTACTGCTACGGCAGCACACACCTGCTCCTGCTCCTGCTGCCAGCCTTCGCCCGGCTGGAGCTTCTGCTTCTTTGCACTCGCAGCAGTTGGCCCCTGCGGCATGTCGTTATTGTCGCCCGGGCTGAACGGGCGCACATGTCCGATGCTGCCGCCGCCGCTCTCCGCCCTCACGGCTGCCACACAGTGCTTCTGCAACACCACCGGACCAGCAACAGCCGCAGCAGGCGTGCTGTTGCTGTTTGGGGTTGCCGGACGAGTCGCAGTGACAGCGGCTCTGTTGTTGATGCCCACTGCCGCCGTTTCCTCAGCACCATCAGTTGCTTCCGCTTGCAGCGTCGCAGCAGCAGCCTCCAGCGCACGCTGCGCAGCCACACCCGCATGCGCAGCCCGAACTGCGTTCACGGGCGTTGCCGTGGCGCTAGCAGCGTCCAGCTGCGCGCTGAAAGCACTCACGCTGGATCGCGTGGGGGTGCCCTGCTGCCCGGCTTGCAACTGCGACGGCATCCAAGAAGACGTGCTGGTGCGTACACCCCACGACGGTCCAGGCAAAAGCTGCCCTGAAGCGTCCTGGCCCGCAGCTACCAGCGCCATGGACGCCGCGCCTGATGCGCTCCTGGCCTGATCCCCGGTCTCGTCTGGGAGCGGTATGCCGGTGCTGCCTACTGAGCTGGCAGGGGACTGCGGTGTGCCGGGGGCGGATCGAGGGTTGCTCGCGCTTACGCCGGGCGGCCCACCATGCAGACCGCTGTGCTGCTGGGAGCGACTGACACCCAGGTAGGAATCCGGTGGGGAGAACAGCGTTGAGTGCTGCTGCTGTTGTGAGACGCTCCGGTAATAAGGCATTGGTGGCACTGCTGCAGCCAGCGCCCCTTGTTGTTGTTGTTGCCGCTGCTGCAGAAGAGTCTGTTGTGAGCCGCCGGGGTAGCCGTGAGGGACACCACCACCATACACCGTCGGAGGCGATGCGAGCATCGTACCCGCGTTTGCACCGGGCATGTTGTGAGGCATATAGGAGGATGGCGTGGCGCCGCCAGGCCCCCCTTGTGCTTGCAGCGCGTAGGGGGTCCAGGAGGGCGTATTGCCCATGGCAGCGCCGCCGTCCATGCGCCCGCACACGCTCGGGGAGGGCTGAGGCGCGTGTTGCGGAGTGTAGACCGCGTGCTGCGGAGTGGCGTGTTGCTGTGGAGTCGCTTGGTTGAAGCCTCGTGTGTCCAGCTGTGCTGGTGATGAGCATTGCTGCGGCTGAGCGCGGGGGGAAGCAGCCAAGGCTGCTGCACCAGTGTCGACGATTGCCACTGGGCTTGCGAGCATGGCAGCGCCGGGCGTGCCGCCGGCCGCTGCGGCGCGTGCGCTGCTCGCATGTGCGGCCAGTGCTGCGGAAGGGGAAGCGGACGGGCCAGCGGCGTACGACGCTGGTTTGCCAGCATCAGGCCTTGTAAGCATCTCCATTCCCATCGGCAGGTACTGCTGCAACCCGCTGGCGAGCTCGTTTTGCTCCTGGCTATTGAGCGATGCGAGTTCAGCGGGCAGGTCTTGGCGTGGAGGGTCGGGTTGATCGGCTGGTATCGGCGTGGGTGAGGCGTGGGTGGTGGGTGTGGTGGGTGGCTTCTGGTGGGTGGGCTCCGCAGGCGGTTGAAGACCGTTGTTAGGCTGCTGCTGCTGCAGCGGTGCTGAGGCCGCTGCAGCGGCGGCCTCCGCCTGCTTGCCGGCCAGTCACTGCATGATGGTAGCAATATAACGGTGCACACATTGACACGTTTGCTTAGTATGCTAAATCCATGGTTGATGGCTGCCAATTCCCCCAGAGTGCAATCATCGGTCATACAACTTATCGTCATGAAATGCCGCAAACTCTGAAATGCACACCGCACCTCACTAATTATTTGGGACGCACCTGACATGCAGCCTGACATGCCGCAATGCACACACGAGTCTAGGCAAGCAACACATTCTGGCTTGCACACAACGCCACCTGGTATCAAGCAGTTACGGTGGCAGAGGCAGGCAGGCAGCTGCGTGCGGAGCGCATGCGGCAGCGTAGCCCCGAACATACCAATTTCGGCATTGCGCTCTCAGCGGCTCCTCTTCTTCTAAAAGACTCTCTGTTTCCCTCGTTAGGCTACCACTGCCAAGCTATGGTGCAGGGTCAAATGTCGCTGTCGCAAGAAAGTGCATACTGTATATGCTCAGTCTTGATTGCCGTATTCAACTGTAGCTCACCCATTGCGGCGACTGCCCTCCCCCTCCCGGGCCAGCGTACTGCGCGTACTGCTGTGGCACCTGCTGCTGCATCCCCTGCAGGCTGTACTGGTTGTAATGACTAGGAGCCCCAGCAGAGGGCGGGGATGCCTGGACGGCACCTTCTGGAACCAGGCCGCGACCATACCTGAGCATGTCAAGGTGGGCAAGAGGGGGTGAGCACCTTGTACATGCGAGGCAACAGGTACCATGGTATCAGCATCAGCATTCGTATCAAATGCATGCCAGGGTAAGCGCAAGTACAGGGGGGGTCACTGAGAAAACATGAACCATCTCTTGCACACTTCATGAGCGTTCAATGGGGATTTGAAGAGCAGTGCATCACCGGCCCGTATGGTTACATCCCAACACTAGACTGCGCGATACTGACTTGGTAAACTTGGACTGGCCCCAGACCACGGCAGCCTTGGCGGCAGGCGAGGCGGACGGCGACAGTGCCGGCGGAGTCGCGGGCGGTGTGGCACCACTCGCGCCTGCCGGCCCGCCGCCATACATGCCAGCGGGGCCAGGCGACGGCCACCCTGGGGCCCCCGCGTAGGCGGGCACACCGGCTTGCTGGCCATGCTGCGCCATGCTTGGCTGCATGGCGGCCAACCCTGCGTTCGCATGCGACATCGGAGGCCGTCCGGGTGACATCATGGCCGTTCCGGCGGCTGCATGTGGGAAGGGGAAGGCCTGGGGCGGCTCTGCCAGGGGGCGCGGCGGCGACAATCCCGCAGCGAGCGTCGCACCTTGCATGGCCTCCCATGGGGATGCTGCTTGGGGGGGCATTGCAGCAGCTGTGCGTGGTGTAGGGGAAGAGGAGGGGTACGGTCCGGGCAGCTCTACAGGTGCCTGCAGGTGGCGGTTGGGCGGCGACTGCGCTGGGGCCTGCTGCCCTTGCAGGTGAAACTGCTGCTGCATGTGATAGGGGGGGCCGGCTGCGGCAGCGTGAGGCGCCGCCTGCATGTGCGGCTGGCCTCCGTACTCACCCGGCTGCTGGGGAGGAGGGTGAGGGCGACCAGGGCTGGGCATGGGGGACGCTGCGGGCTGCGGTGGGCCCGGAGAGCGGGGCGTGGCTGCAGCACGGCCCTGCTGCTGCTCCTGCTGCTGGGTTGGCAGCTGCCGCTGCTGCAGCGACTGATGCTGCAGGGGCTGCTGCAGCTCGGCAGGCAGCGCTCGGGCCTTGATGGCCGTGGTGAGAGGCGGGTTGGCGTAGAGGGCAGGGTAGCGCTCCTGCTCGCTCTGCTGCGCCG
The DNA here is from genome assembly GCA_001662385.1 of Chlamydomonas asymmetrica. NCBI lineage: Eukaryota > Viridiplantae > Chlorophyta > Chlorophyceae > Chlamydomonadales > Chlamydomonadaceae > Chlamydomonas > Chlamydomonas asymmetrica. Next base: position 97,954 of record BDDA01000120.1, on the reverse strand, counting down.
CGTACTCTGGTGGAGCCAGCGTATGGCGCAGCGGGACCGGTGCAGCAGCAGGCAGCATCGTAACCGTCTGTTGGGGCTGCTGCTGCTGCTGCTGCTGCTGCTGCTGGTACTGCAATGGGTGCACTGCTGCGAGCGGCTGCATGTCCGTGCGCGCTGCCTCCCACTCCGGCTGCTGCGGGGGATGCTGCTGCGGGGGAGCCTGGTAAGCAATTGCCAGCTGCGCCGGCGCCGCCTGCAGCTGCGCCTGCGGCTGCTGTGGAGCGTACACCCCACCCCGCAGACGGTTCAAGATATTGCGGGCCTGCTCGTCGCCGTCATTGGCAGGTTGGGGAGCTCCGAAACCTCCCGCAGGTGGAAGACCCATTGGAGGCTGAGCAGCAGGCGGTGGAAGCTGCTGATATGGCTGCTGTTGGTAGTAAGATGTTGGGCTCTCAGCCGCGCTGACCGGCACGCCATGCTGCGTCATGTAGGGATGGGCGGCGAACGCCCCTGCCGCCGCCGCCGCGGATGTTGCCGTCCCATCGTGAGTCTGAGGAGGCAGAGATTCAGGGCCTGTCCCAGCGCCGGAGGGCGCAGCACCTGCAGCGCTGCCTGTGCGAGCGTTCATCGACGTCGACCGCGGGAGCGGCAGACCTGGGGGCCTGACGCCGCCGCGTGTGCCGTTTTCGGTGGTGTATGTTGACTGGGTGCGGCCAGGCCCTGGCTGCTGCGGCGGCGGCGGCGGCTGCTGCTGCTGCTGAGGGGGCTGCAATGGCTGTTGTCCCCCACCCATGGTTTGCCGAGGGGCTGCTCCGGCAGCGGAGGGGCGAGGGACAGGGATGGGCGCGTATGGGTTGTACTGCGCCTCATCGCCAGCGGCGTCAGAGCCCCAGGAAGGGCGCTTGCTGCCAGGCCCGCCGTACATCTGCATTCACAACGCAAGCAAGCAACCAGCCCCCCCCCGTCATTAGATGCGTGCTAGATTGCTGGCACACTGGCTTCAAGCGCATTATACAAACCTGTGAGCGTGTCACCTGCGTTCCAGGCTGAATCCCTTATGCAATCCCTTACACACAAAGCACTGGGCAGGGTTCAAGGGTCATTCAACAAGCTACTGTGGGCGCATGAGCAGCCCTTCGACGCACAGGCCTGCGTACACGCTTCTGTGGAACAATGAGTGCATCGTGCAGGTGCGTCCGAGACGGACAGTGCAAGGCGGACAGCGGATCCCTCTCACATGTGTGCCAGGCCCGGCATAGGGTTCGGCACCGCCTTGGCTCGCCAGGTTCATGATGCCGCCGCTCTGGTCCGTCGCCCGTCTTGACACGGGCTCGCTGGCGGGCAGCCGCGGAGCGATCGTGCCCAGCATTGCGCGGTGCGCCGTCTGCTGCCACACGTTCCCGCCGTCCGTCGCGCGCTGCTGCTCCAAGCCGCCACCACCGCCAGCACGCACAGCACCGCCCGGCACCGGCCTGGCCCGGTGCTGCTGCTGCGCAACGGCAATTTCAGACGCAGATTGAGCAGCCATACCTGGCCCCTGTACTTGGCCTTGTTGATGGTACATTGTGGCCGCTGCATCTGCTGTGCCAGTCGTAGCGTTGGCGGCGAGTCCCGCAGCGTTCGGCTGCAGCTGCGGTCCAGCAACGCCGTCCGGATGCTGCTGTTGCTGCTGCTGCTTGCGCAGCGCGGCCAGCACCTGGGGTCCGAGCATGGCAAGGCCGCTGCTGCCGTGCGTTCCGCGGCCAAAGTCGCTGTCGGCGATGGCGCGTTGCGCGGCGGCGGCGGCGCCCGCCTGCCGCCACCTGGCGGTCGCGCTGGCCGTGTTGCCGCCCCCGCCAGGCACGGCATTGGTGTACATCCCGCCAGGAGGCTGTTGGGGATGCATGCTGGATGGCCCCTGGCCTACCTGGCCGCTGCCAAGCGGGGCCTGAGGAGGCGCGTACATGTGCTGCCGCGGCTGTTGCCACGGCGCAGCGCCAGGGCCAGCAGCCGGCATGCCGTTCGGCGCATTAACGGCAGGCTGATTCGGCTGCCCCCCATACGGGGCCGGCGCCTGCTGTGGCAGATAGGGGTTGTGGGGCTGAGAATGAGCTTGTGTGTGTTCAGGGCGTAGGTATGGGTTGGGCTCCTGCGCTTGCTGCTGATGCGCAGGCGTCTGCCGTGCCTGTTGCTGCCCCTGGCCTTGGCCCTGACCTGACCATGCAGCTGCTCCTGCGCTGTATGCCGATGGCGCCCCTTGCAGTTGACTTGCGTGTCTCTGCATTGGCTGAGGTGCCATGTTGATCCCCCCGTCATATGCCCTGTAGCCTTGCGTGGCTGCCGGAGCCGCCCCCGTCGCTCCCCAATCTGGCAGGTCCGGCAAGTGACCCAGATCGTTGGACACGCCCCGGGGCTGAGAAGCGCCATAGCGCGCCGCTGCGGCCGGCCCATCTTGATTACCGCGGCCCGGCTGATGCGCGGTGGTGGCAGCGGCAGCGGCAAAGCCGTACGCGGCGTGCTGTTGCTGTCTGACGTACACGTCGCTTGGTTCGTACACCGGCCCCGTAGGCTTGTCTCGCTTTAACGAGAACAGGCTCTTCAGCTTTTTGGCCAGCGACTTGCTGCTGGCGTTGTTGCTGCCGCCACTGTTGTGGTAGGCGCTGCCGGTGTCCCTGTACGAGGAATGGTGTGAGTCTGTACCGGCAAGGTCGTTGTACGCGCCGCCGCCCGAGCTGGCGCTGCCACCGCCGGAGCTGTTGCGGGGCGGCAGCGCCCCGAATGGCGTGTAGCCATACGGGAGCTGCTGGAACGCCGCTGGCTGAGGGGCTTGCTGCGGGGCCTGGCCGTACCCTGGTGCACCGTACGGATTGCTGCCTGCTGGTACCTGCATGTGAAAAGGTGTGCGGCTTTCTTGACGCATTAAACCCACCAGGTTGGGATAGGAGTGCGTGGACGGCGTGTGGGTGGTGAGACGTGTCATTGCTTTGGGTGTTGGAACCTTGCCGACGGCCATCAGGCCAAACTCACCTGGTGTGTTGGAGCAGGTGCACGCATGGCGGGAGCGGATCCTGCTGTTCGGAGGTGTTGGGGGTCCTGCTGGTATGGCTCCGATGCTGCGGTGGCCAGTGGTGGCTGAATGTAGGGTTGCTGCCCGTATCCCTGCGTACCTCCGTGCGGTGCGCTGTACTGCCGCTGAGGACCCGGGCTGAGTGAACGCTGCTGGGTTGCAGCAGGCATGGGGGGCTGTGACTGCGGGGGGCCAGGTCCGTATGCTATGAATTGGGCTCGGTTGGGGTCAACTGTCACGCAGCACATACACGCGGCAGCAGCAGAGGCAGGCAGGGAGTGGGTTCACAGGGTGTGCAGGTTCACGACTTTGCTGAGCAACTGCTGGGGGCGCGTCAGTGGGGATAACGCTCGCTCACCTCCTTGTGCTGCTGCAGCGTCAACAGCTGCTCTAGCTGCTTGAAGCTCATAAGGTGATTGCTGCTGATGCTGCAGTCGCTGAACCTCGTCTCGAAGCGTGTCATTCTCCCTGTCCAGTGCGACATTGCATGCGTTTCGCGGCAGGTTTGACTCGAGTCAGTCCTTGTGACCAGGTTAGGTGACCGCAACCCAAACATATGTTACTACAGGCAACGCACCTGTTCAGATTTTTAATGGTGGTGTTGCGTTGCAGCACGAGTTCTTTGTAGTTGGTCACCACACTGCGCGTGCCGCGGTAGCGCGACAGCACACGCTGCAGCTGGTCAGCGTCTGTGTGTCCTGTGTTTGAGCAGCAAGGCACATGGCGCCACATTTGGCTCAAGGACATAGAATGCACTGTAGAGTTGCAACCTCGGCTTTGCTTCAATAATCATCCTGGCTGCAAGAAGCGTTTTGCTCACCGGCAGCGTCGACGCCGAAGCCAGACGCTGCCATTTGCTGGTCATACAGGGTTTACAGAACCAAGCTTTGCATATGAACGGAGACAACTCAGAAGTTGCGTAGGTCAAAGTGAAAGAGGACGACACGTTGTGTCGTGGTCAAAGTAAAGTGTCAAGGTGGTCAGGTCACAAGTCAATATCAGCTACTGGCTCGTTCAGCGGTTCTTACATCAATCTGAACACTGACGCAGCACAAGTAGCAAGAAGCAAGGAAGCAGGCATTCGTACCGCAAGTCAAATTACGGGGGTTTGACCGAGAGAGCCCCCGGAACCATCGCAATAGCGCCATCGCGGCATACTTGCCACCCCTGGTGAGACCAATCTCTACGCGTACCGTGAGTTCAGAGTTGTGTTATGGCAGGGATATATTCTTTTGGCTGTTGTCTATCGCAGCGCTATAACATTCGTCGAACATACGTGTCCTTCCAGAGGAGGCTGGTGGGCTAGACGGTAGTACTGTGCTAAAGCTTTCTTGCTCAGCCAGATACGGTATTGTGGCCATGGATGAATAGTGACGAGGAGCGCAGGAGCGCATGCAAGGGTTGCTGATGAATGTCAGGTTTGCCGCTCACGGACGGTTCACTCATACACCGCACGGCATCCCAGCTGTGCTGCAAGACTGGGAAACTATTTATTGCGGACTGTGGGACGATTATTGTGGCCAGCGTGTTGGCGCGCTGCTGTGGGCCGCACTGGCTGCGCCTTGCTCGCCGCACGAGCAGCACGCGCTTTGGCTTCTGCCTCCTCAATCTCCGCTTGTGCCAGGCGAGCAGCCTCAGCCATGGCGTTGCGCAGCAAAGCTGAGGCCTCCGCAACCCTGTTGAAGCAACGATTAGGCACGAAAACACATTAGTTTCAAGGTGTTTGAGGAAGGCGCAAGTCCGCCAGACACGCTATTTTGAATCAAAGGAAGAAAGGCAGCCCGCCATGCAGAAACCCTACTTCGCCGCTCCGTTACAAGCAACCTGAACCGCGCGAAAACCCACTTGAGCGTCTTCGGAGGCGCACCGTCGTACGACACGACGTGGCTGCCTTCCTGCAGCGTCTGCCTGCGCCTCAAGGACGCCTCCGAGACGCCTGCCGAGGCACCGTTTCCATTGGTGCTGCCACTGCTTCCGCTTCTCTTCCCTGGATCCGCCCCGCTCGAGCTTACTGTTCCCCCGCCGTTGGGGCGTTGCGGGCTGCCATGCGGGGCAGCAGGTGATGATGTGTGTATTGGCGGCGGAGCAGTGTCAGGCCTGGGAGGCCTGCTGGCTGTCGCTGGTGGTCCCACACCTGGTGCGGCGGCGGCACTGGGGCTTGCGTCTGCACTGCCACCTCCGCCGCCGCTACCGGCACCTCCAGCAGCAGCGGGCGTGCGCTGCTGGCGGTGGCCGCGGTACTGCTCTGGTGAGCTGAAGCCGCCCACCATTGCGACCGCCTCATCGCCCATTTGGCCCAGCCCATGTGTCCAGCGTGGTGTGTACTGCCTGCGGTACAACAAGTTCAATACCGGTCGGTGCATGCATACACATGGCGTTGCACACACACGCGTACACGCGTTTGCTACAGCCCTGATGCACAACATTCACGGTGCCTGCAGAAATGCATTTCAACAAGCAGTAGGATCTGCACAACCGCTATTGGCACACGACTGATGAAGCTGAGCGGAGGAGCACTGTCTGGTGCATTTATGGCCACGCCAAAGCTGACGCGACTCACTTGTACACGGCCTCTGCCTCGGCGTCCTTGCCTTGGCGCTTGAGCAGCGAGATGACGTTGGACACAGCGGTGGTGGTGGCGGGGTGGCGTGCCCCGAGGGCAGCCTCCAGCACCGCCAGCGCCTGGTGGCACGACGCCTCCGCCTCCGTAAGCCGCCCCTACGCATGCGGCAGATGTTGAAATGTGGCGGTTGGTAATTATGTTGCGCTACGTCATACCAGGAGCGTGTCGGCCAAACGGCCCATGCTCCCCCCAGATGGGGACCAGGCGAGCAGAGGAGGTTGGTAGTTGCCAATCTGGGAGGGGCAGCTGGAGAGGAAGGGGACGCCACAACGTGCGCCTCAGTGTCTCTGGCTGGTGTTATGCTGCTACAAGACCCTGGTGCAGTAGCCCGTAGGCGCATGGCGAGACCTGCCACCCAAAAAACGAAGAGCACGTGCCAAATGCTACAACCTGCTGCTGGAGGTGCTTCATTGCTTGCCTACAAGCAACATGCTTGTTACAACGGTATTTTGCACTGCGGATATGAACAACGCAGTCATCAGTCAAAGTGAACGTGGGTGGTTGCCTGGGCACGGTGCATGGGCTTCAGGTCTGCGCATGGCGGGTCAAGACTGCCAGGCACCCACCTGCTGCCGCAGCGCGCGGCCGATGTTGTTGAGCGAGATGCCCACCGAGTGGTGGTTGGGGCCGTGCACCTTGACCTTGATGCGCAGCGCCTCACGGAACACCTGCATACATGGTGCGTATGGGCCAAACAGGGCAGCGTGACAGGCAGGCATAGGAGCCATACCCAGGAAGGCAGGCACTGCAGGTTCTCAAGCGACGCGCTTCCAAAACTAGTCACTGGGGCGTCACCCTCCTCACACTCTCGCTTGAGCACATTCCGTTTGGCACGGCGCCAGCGTATGCCGTACAGAAACATGCATGGCTCTGCAGCAGGCTGCAATCTGCCATCATGCGTTCGCGTCTCCAGCGGGGATTGTTTCCGCGCTCCCCCGCCGACCTAGGCTGATCCCAGCCCCCTGATCCATCCCTTGCACAGACAATGAAACTGTACGTCACAGCCATGAGAACGTAACACAATCCCAGCCATGAGAACGTAACACAATCCCAGCCATGAGAACGTAACACAATCTACAGCGCATGAGTCCCAGCCATCGTCCCAGCCATGAGAACGTAACACAATCTCGTCCACTACGCATACCCTGCGATACAGCCATGATCCCTCCTACTTGCATGTGATACACCGATACAGTTAAATACTTACAACTGTATGTGTACTGTAATGTGACAGCATGTGACACAGCTAAGCCGCCCTCCAGCAGCGCTACCTACGCACCTGCTCCGCCTCCTTGTACTTGTGCTGTGACGACAGCGCGGTGCCGATGTTGTTGAGGCTCTGCGCGACGTCCGGGTGGTCCGGCCCAAACGCACGCAGGCGGATCGCCAGCGCCCTGCGCGCGCCCAACCACGCAATGTGCTGATCGGCAAATGGGTTAATGGGGTCCCATGACATGCCCCCCGCCACACACACGCACATTCGTACACTACCGACTCAGACCATCAGACCGCTGTTCTCTTCACGGCAGCCGTCAGCTCAGCCCAGACACCTCGCCACCCTCAGGTGCAGTTCCCACCGTCACGCATGTAAGCACACTGCACAGCCCCACGGAAAGCATACTGCATGGCCCAACAGGAAGTGAATTACTTGAATGAGAATGTCTCACATACACTCGCAGCATCTCAAGTGATTAGGCTCAAAGGCTCATCGGTTACCCATGCAATCCACAACTGCCGATTGCACGCAGCAGGCTGCAAGAGTATATGACCGGAGAGACAGCGCACATGCAAAACCAACAGTACGCCCATCACAGCTAAGGCTTGTTGCATGCATCATGTATTGGTCAATCAATGTATACGCACTTTGGCCGTTCGGCCGACACGCTGCTGATGTAACATGAGTACATAACGGCCTTAGGCCTCTCGCCAACTGGCTGAGTGTAAACAAACAAACATAAGTTTACGTAACCTAACCTGTCAAACACACGCACTTGCGGTACGCCTGCTCCTCCTCTGCGTGCTTGCGCTGCAGGCCCAGCGAAATGCCGATGGAGTTGAGGCACTCCGCAACGTCCGGGTGGTCCTCGCCATGCACCGCGGTACGCACGCCCAACGCGCGCCTGCAGGCACGCGGGTTGCACGAATTGCATGGTGTCAGTGTGTGGCAAGGTGCAGTACACGATTGGGCAGCATGCACAAAGCGTGCGTTCAAATCTGGTTACGCGCACATTGGCAGCGTGCAATGAAGAGGTCAACGCCCATTCAGAAATGACGGATACCGGTCATGCCAAATCGAATTATGAGTTCGAGGCACTGGCATACTGTTGTGCGGGTGCGCACGGAGCGTGAAAAGCGCTGTGTGATCATCCAGCATGCGACCATAGGCCCCATATGTTCTGCAGCAGCCTCTTCTGCTCGCCTGATCCCCATCAGGAGGGTGCATGGGCCGTTTGGCCAACAGGGCTCCTGATGTAAAACAACAGAACATGCTTGTTGGGCAGGCCGCTCACCTGTACAGATCCTCGGCGCCGTCGTGCTTGCCCGCATTGCGCAGCACGCGCGCCAAGCTGGTCATGCTGGTGGCCACATCGGCATGGTTGTCACCTGGTGCGGGGCAGGTGATACGGAGAGCAGCAAGAGCAGCAAGGCACAGGCAGGAGGGCAGGGTAAGGCATGGCCGGAAGCCTAGTTTGAGGAAGATGCAATGCCATGGACAAGCTTTGGAGGGTTGTCTGACCCCCTAACCATCACCAAGGGCGGCCATAGCCGCTGGCTGATGGGCCAAGTGCAACAACAGTAACAACACGCGGCGTAAGTTGTGGCAAACCGTACAGGAGGTCAGGAGGTGAGGGCAGCAAACTCCACAATGGCTGTAGACACGCCGACATAACCCTAAATCACACATGCTGGTGTGTACAATCGGTACTGATAAACACCACGCATGGAAAATACGGTACAATGGTACGCAATCGTACCAGGCTGCGGTTACTCTTGTCAGACATCACTCCTTCACTTCGTTGGGTACCAAGTACCAACAGATCCCCACCTAGGAGGCTCTGCCTAATGGTCAGCGCTTTGCGGTGATGCTGCTCCGCTGTCCTGAGAGACCCCTGCAGCCGCGCGCAAAGACACGGCACAAGCACAAACGAGATTACATGGCGCACAGGCATTTGCGCACGCAAGCTGGTGGTATGTGACAAAACCACAAGCCCTTGCAAGGACAGCATGGTATCAATCATACCATCATACCATCATACCATCATACCATCATACCATCTATCTGGGTATTAACTCCAGCGCCGGTTTTGTATGATTGTGCTGCAGTGCGCATTTTGTGTTCGCGAGAGTTCCTAACCATGTTGCATACGGCAGATGGCTCACCTGCTGCAGCAGCACGTTGCCGAGCCCCGAGTGGCACGCCGCGCACTCCAGCGAGTCTCCGCCGTGCACCGCATGGCTGAGCGTCCACGCGCGCTGCCACACCGCCTCCGCCTCCGGGAACCTGCAAGAACACCGTAATTGTGCAATCATAATTGTTATTTGTTGGGGTGCCCCCCCACTTGGGTATTGCATCACCCTCCACCCATTGTTGAATCGTGCCATGACCAAGAGAGGTTGCAATGACAGGTATGAACGAGGTACTCTTCGTGCTTGACTGCCTGGGTTATGTCCCCCCCCCTGCTCACCCCCCCCCTCCATCATGCGTTGCCATGTTCTCGACCTGGACCGCGTTGAGGGCGGACCGGGGCCTCTGCCTGGCCGGCCGTGCGTAAGCAACGCAACAAACCGGCTTTGAGGTTCCCAGCCAAGGCTAGAGGCATGTAGCGCTGCTTGGTTGAGGAACATGCCAGTGTGTGGTGGAGCTCAGTGCATTGGCTTTCACTCCGGGCGGGCCCCTGCTTCTTGTCTTTGCCAGCTCTCTTTTGTATGTTATGTTGTGTTACATCAGGAGCGTGTCGGCCAAACGTGCCCTTGCTACTCCAAGATGACCAGCCAAGCAGTGCCGGCTCTCTTATTGTTACCTGCCCTGCTTGAAGAGCGCGGTGGCGAGGCAGCGCTTTGACAGCGCGTGCAGCGCCGGCAGCCGCCCCCGGCATGCGCCGCCCACCGCCCGCCACAGCGCCTCGTACTCGGGCGTCACATCCAGCGCCAGCGCGTTAAACAGTGGCGAGCACGCCAGCGCCGTCAACACCTCCGCGCTCACCCCCAGAAGCACGTTGCCGCCGCCGCCGCTGCTGGCGATGCTGCTGCTGCTGCTGGCGGCCGGCGCAGCCGCTGCCGGAGGCAGCGGCGGCTTGCCGGGCGGCGGCGGCGGCGAAGCCGCCGCGGGCGCGGGCGCCTGCGGTCGCTTCTCCGGCGAGCCCGGCTGCGACGCGGGCGGCGAGGGCCCCGCGGGCGGCGCCGCGGTGGCGAGCAGCGTGAGCGCGGCCTGGAAGTCCTGCCGCAGCTCCGACGCCAGCTGCATGGCGGCGCGCACCGCGCCGCATGCGTACAGGCGGTCGGTGCGCAGCAGGTGGCCCAGCATGTACTGCACGTACCTGTGGTAAAACGTCGAAAGGCAGTATTTGCATTACGGTAATGCACAGGAGGGGAATAAATAAGAAATATCAGTCAGCAGCACACCTGACTTCCTGTGCTGCTTATTAAGCACAACTTGTTGTTGCAACCCGTTGCACACGTGTTTACCTCAACTCAAGCCGAGCCGCTGCCTCACTGGATCGATTGCCGCAAAGCGTGTATGACACAGGTGAGCAGAACAACAGCAGGGATACATCAACTGCAGCTCACCTGCTCTGCAACGCCTGGATCTCCGCTGGGGTGAACAGCTCGCCCAGCAGCCCCCGCGCAGCCTCCAATACGCTCGGGTGCAGGCTGTACCTGCCCTGCCCACCGCCCGTACCGCCTCCCATACCGCCGCCCATACCACCGCCGTGCGCAAAGCAGCGGTGCTCCAGCAGGCTGTACCCCAGCAGCACATCCAGCTTCGCCCGGACCGCACAATGAGGCTCCGCCAGCACCGCCGCCGCACCGTCCTCGTCGAAAGCGGCAGGGAAGATCGCCAGCCGTGCCGCCGCACAGCGATACTCCGGCGCCATCATCCCCAGCAGCAGGCCGATCCCGCTGGCACTACCGCCGCCACTAAACGTGGCGGTTGCCCCATTGAAGTAGGTGCCGGCCCCCGGGCTGCCAGGGCTGCTGACGCTGCCGCCGCTCGTGCGGAGCAAGAAGGACATGGAGCGGGAAAACGTGGCCTGGTGGCCGCCTTTCTTGCCACCCGCAGCACCGGGGCCGCCCATAAAGGACGGCGCCGGGGACAAACCCAATGAGCTGGGAGGCGCGGCCGTGCTGGCCGGCGAAGGCGCGACGGGCGAGCCCCCGCTGCTGTTGTTGCTGGTGTGCACGCTGCCCCCCGCGCCGACCGTGACGCCCACCACGCCGTACCCCCTTGGCGCCGGCAGCAGCGACGCCTGCCGCCGCGCAAGGCCCGACGCCATTGCCGCGAGTCCCCCCCCTCCGCCGCCCCCCGTAGGGGTCGCGGCGCATGCCGCCGCCTGCGTCGCGCGCGTGAGGGTGTCCTTGAGCGTCGCGGCCCCGGTGGCGACCGCCGAGGCGGCCATACGGAGGAGGAGCGGGTTGTGGCCGCAGGCCGCGGCGAGGGCGCGGGCGTCGTCGGCGCTGCAGGCGTCTCTCGCGAGGGATTGGACGAGCGCGGCGGCAGCCTTCTCTGGCAGCACGCCGAGCCGCATGTACTCCATGTCGCGGCCGGGCACGTCGAGCGGCTCTGAGGAGGTGATGAGGGCGATCGCGGAGGGCACCGCGGCGAGGATCTGAATGAAAGTGCAGCGGCGTCAACACGGGCAACAGGGCGACAAGAAGCACACTCATTAAGCAACTCTGCAGCAAAATCGCTTTTGGGCGGTGATGTTATCATGCAACGAATGTCACCTCAGGATGGGCGACAGGAAGGACGGAGCAAGGCTTCCGCAAACTACGGTAATCCACAAGCGGCCGGCTGAGCATGGACATCAGGGGAGCAGCGGTAGAGCACGGCAACACGCGCCAAGCCAATTCGGAAGCTTCCGCTGGACCGTCGGGTTCTGTGTATCCTGCTGGGAGCGGTGTGTATTCCCAGAGGTGGCAGGCGTGATTGACAAGTCCGCATGATGGCCAGCGGCCGCCCGGCTTACCTCCCCAAGTGCACCTTCCAGGTCTGGCCCTCCGCTGTCCATATCACCGCTGCCCACCAAGCTGTCGGCGTTGTCTAGCACCAGCAGCAGCGCACCGCCGCCGTCCGCAAGCGACTGCAGGGGCACAAGCCACACGCTACAGATCACACCAGAGCGAGCAAAGCATTGCAGGTTCGACCCACGAGACGTGCGGGTGTGAGGCATCAAAGGTGCACACGCTCATGTGCTAATGGTGACAACATTGTGGTGGCACCTGAGGAGATTGTGCATGAGCAACGGTGCGCATGTGAGCAACGGTGCGCCCTGCCGGTGCACTGATAAAATGAAGGGCGCAGCCAGCCAAACCTCCACACCGCCTAAGAGCTGTGCTATTCTGGAGTGCAGAGATGCCTGCTTCGTGCTTCCACACAACACAATCCAGGGGGGGGAAGGAAAAGCCACATGCCACGGCGAGCAGCGCACTAACACGCGCCTTGCTTAGCGCATGCACCTGTAATGCTGAGGACACGGCTGTCAATCCATCGTCGAAGGGTGTCTGGGGCACGTGCTGGCGCTGCTGCTGCTGTTGCTGGCTGCCCTCCGCCTGAAGCGCAGGCGGCAGCGCTGGTGCCATCGGGTCCGGCTTTGCTCCCTCCGCATTGCTGCCGGCAGGCGCGCTCGGTGCAGCCCCGATCGCCGAGCAAAGGCGTGCCACCTACACATGCAGCGGTGTCAGTGTTCAAAAAGCCAAACGCTCAGCTAGTCCATTGATGGATGCGAGGCCAGTGCAAACAGTACAAAGCTGTGACAGCACAAGGCTGCTGGGTGTCGACGGTATCATGACATTGTTCCCTGGCACAGGTTGGGACTGCACACTCGTGTATGCCTGGCTTTCAGCGCACGCTGTACGGCTCCGCGAGTACTGTTGTGAAATATGATACGCTGAGCATCCGTTGTGTTGGGCGTTGAGCCAGTTTTGAAAGCGGTTCAGAGTTGACAAGACAAACAAAGCCGTCCCTTACCAGCTCAGCGCGTGAATCCACGCCTTGCAGGTCGACCATCCAAGCGCCTCCTGGCACCACCCGGCTCTCCCACAGCCGCCACCCAGCCGCCACAGCGAGCGCTGACTTCCCGTAACCCGGCCCCGCCACCACGCACACCGCCCGGGAGCGCCCGGCGGCTGCGCCCCCGCCCGCACCGCCCGGCCCGGCGCCTGCGGGCGCCTGCGCCGGAGGCGCCGGCGAAGGCGTTGGGTGTGCGGGGGGCTTGGCGGGCGTGGATGCGGATGCGGGCGCTTGGTTGGGGTGGTGGTGGTGGTCGGGTCGTAGCATGTCGACGAGGTACGCGATGTCGTGCTCGCGGCCGATAAAGCGAGGGTCCGGCGCAGGCAGGTGGCATCGTGCCTGAGCGATTGGGCGCAAGACAAATAGACAATACAGCGGCGCAACAGGATAGACCGTCAGTGTCAGACTTGGATTGTGACTTGTAAGGGTTTTGAGTTGTATGGGCAGGGAGCCGGGAGCATCCGGCAACGGGTCGAGCAGCCAGAGCAACTAGGGGAGCTTGGCCACATGGCCGCATGGCGGCACTGCTGCATGGCTGATTGCCAGGGCATACCTGGGAAAGTGCACTTGCTCGTCGGTTACCGCCGTCCAAAGATGGAGACTCTGCAGCAGCAGCAGCAGCAGCAGCAAGTTAGGCATGAGCATCACGATGTTTGCAGTGACCGCCAAGCAGCACGGAATGCAGCATAGCACAGCTAGGGCAACGCAGTGCAGTGCGCAGCAAAGATGCAGCAGAGAGCGCGCAGCAGGGCGTCGATAGCGGACCGCACTGCAGCATGAAGAGCAAGGGGTGCAACAGCGCACAGGATGCAGCGCAGCACGGCGCCGACAGTCACACAGGCGGTGCGCACACCCGCAGGAACATCCTCCCCACGCATCATGATGATCGCTACGCTCATCCATGAATGGCCTTACCGGCCAAATGATGTAGTCAATCAATCAGTCAATCAGACAGTGTGTATCTACCTGTGAGCTGCCACACGAGCTCCTTGAGGTCCTTGTCCGCCGGCACCCCACGCCTGCAACGCCACAAGACGAGCACCGTTATCTCGTCATCTCCTTTGCAACATTCGCTGTCTCTTAACACAACATCCAGAGCTGCTGCATCCATTGAGTACCGTGCTGCTCGTGCTGTTTGCTGGTGCTGTTTTGCACGGTTCGGCGGGTGCACAATTGTGCAGGATTTGCAAAGGCACCAGTGACATAAGATGCTTCAGTCGTGCTGCCTCGGCTACGTGCAAGCGCGCGTGAGCGGGGCGCGGGCGGGATGTGTGCGTATGGATAGAGACTACACCTGACCTGACCGATGGCAAGCGAGGTGTCTGAGCTGACCTGCGGCTGTCAGCTGAGCGATTAATGGTCTGGTAATCTGAAAGCGTGGCTGTAGTAAAAGCGGTCTGTCACTGAAGGTGTGTGAAGTTATCTGTGTTGGTCCAGCTGCGTGGGATGTGTGTGCAGGCTGTACCATATCCACCCTGCCTATAGGCTGCACACATTTTGACATGCTGTAGTACGAAATACAGTGCAGTACGGTACGCTGCAGCATGGTACCTGAGCTCAATGACGCCGATGCGTGAGGAGGCCAGGCCGCCCGCCGCGGCGCCCAGCGGCTGCAGGCGCTGCTGGAAGAGCTTGCGGCGCTTGGCGCTGGCCAGCCGCTCAGCCAGGGCAGACACCGCCTGCAATCCGCGCGCACACACACATCCGCACGCATGTACGCACACGCACACGCACGCATACAGCACCCAGACACCCACTACAGGACAAAGTAGAATATTCTTTTGGTCAATCAGTTCGTCGAGTCGGGTCGCACACACAGCCGCCCCCGCAGCGTGTCAGCGCTTATGTGCATGAATCCCCCGTCCCGCAGCTGCACACCGCACCCAAGCACCCAGGCACTCTGCCAACCACCATTGATTAGTCCATATTCCACTGGAGATCTGAGCCCGCCATGAACAATGGCAGGCCTGGGCCTCCGGCCGGTGGGCTGAGCCTGGACAAGAACATCTGACAAGGGCGCAGGATGCAAGGCTCAAGCACACCGTGTGCAGAATCCGGCCCCCCGAGAAGCAGCCGGCCACCTCGCACCTGAGCATCCATGGGTACGCGTTTGAGCTCCCGGGGGAAGGCCTCCCACCACAGCCCCCAGTCCACGTCTTGCGCGGGGCTGAAGCACTGGCGCCACATCACGCGCAGCACTGGGTGCGGGATGAGGCTGTGCACGCCCTCTGACCTGTCCGCCTCCAACAAGCTGATCCCCTCCTGGAGCTGCAGGCATTCGTACAACACCCCAGCGCATGATAATGCTTGCTCAGCATCAGGACTCACGCTTGCGATCGGATGCGCCCAGCTTGTCGGTTTGCCACACTTTCCGTCATAGATGCTCATCGTTCAGCCTTCCATATTGGGTGGTTCGACTGGCACACGGCAGCAGTGAAGGCAGGATTCCCAGGCTGTGGGCACTGACGCTGCCGTAATGCCGTTCGTAGCGTTGCACCTCATGCAGACCCACGCAGCGGGGCGCATGGTGTGCCGCCGCGCATGTGGCAGCACATGCGATACACGTGTGGTACGCGTGCGGTACATGCACATGCCGGAAGCGTGCGTGGCGTGTGTGCGGCACGAAAGCATGCATGTGCGGGCTAACCTTGGCGAGCGTGATGCGAGTGCTGGGCGCGATGTGCTGCGCGACCTTCTCCAGGCGCGCCGGGTCCCTGGCCAGCACCTCCACGCCGCCCTGCTGCTCAATCAGCTTGCGCAGGGCCGCTTCGTCGTCCTGCATCATGTATCATCGTATTCATGTGTCATGTATGTGAGGAAGAGGCGCCCATGCGACGGGCCATGCAGCGTGATTCCCGAGGGGCCGTGCTGTGTGCACGTGCATCATGTGTGTGGCACGCGGTGGTGCCAGAGGGTGTCAAAGCAAGCGTGATGATCGTCACCGATGCCACTAAGGGTGGCAAACCGCGGTGGTAAACCAGTGTGACGAGCAGGAACTGCCATCGGATGGTTGCGTCACAATCGTTAGGAACACAAAAGGTTGAGTGCGGGAGTGAGATTGTGACACGTCACATGTGTGGCATGTTGCAGAGTGAGAAGCAAGTCTTAAGTCGCAGCGTTCATCACCCGCTGCACACGATGACATGGCACCCAGGATGTCTGTGTGAGTGGTGAGGTCGGCACCGTGGTGGCGTGGTTGCTAGCCTTACCTCGTACTTAAGCGAACCCTTTTGCATTTTCTCCACCAGCCCCGCCATCGCGTTGTGCGTGTCCAGCGCCAGGCCGAACGTGGCATCCGCCACCATGCCGCCAAGGGCATCCCACAACGTCCTGCGCCGCCGTATGGAACAAAACACCAAAGGATCGGAAGCAAATCAGCGTCAGATAACAGACCACCCCAGCGGTGTGCGAATGTTTTGCATGGGCTAGCACCTGCTATGGTGAGGCAAAGTGCAACACACCTAGAGGACTTGGGCAAGCGCGCATATGGCAGGCACTTCTGTGTGCATGCATCCATTAAAGTGTTTGATCGTCGACGTGAAAAAATGTCGATGCATAGACGTGCATGAGCCCGTGGACAACAACCCCTGCATCCCCAATCTGGCCAAGCAAACACACTTGAACATGGTGACGTCGCCGCCGCCCGTCACGACGCGCATAAGCCAGTTGCGGTTGAGGTAGTCCTGGTAGTACTCCCGTATGCCCTGCGGTACGGAAAGAGTGAGGTGCAGTACAGCGCAGTACAATTGTACAGCACGGCACACGGCACGGGGTGCTCAGGCCGCCGCAACACACAGAGCGCACCAGGGATAATACAAGGTGCGTGATGAGCACAGCCACAGCCATTCCACAGGGAGTAGTTCACCGCCCCATGTGGCTTTCAAGCACGCCAGTGTGCCTAGGTAGGTCACGGTCCTCTGGTCGCCCATGGTCCCCATCTGAGGGGCCCATGGTCCCCATCTGGGGGGGAAGCTTGGGCCGGCCGCTTGGCCGACACGCTCCTGATGTAACACAACATAGCATTTACGCCAGATTTACGCCTGCATCCGCTGTGCGCCACCTCACCTTGAGCGTGTTGATGAGGCGGTGCATCAGGTTGCGGTACGCCTGACCATCCGCCTGTAGCGCTTTGTTGCTGGCTATCAGCTGCAGCAGGTCCACCTGCACCAGCACATGCAGTACGCATGCAGTACAAGCAGTACCGCTTGCATCCCTGCTGTTTACGCGTCCCTCCCGTGGTGCACCCGGGGATGTGTCGCTCGAATTCAACCGAATTCACTAAGCTTAGTGCAGGTGGATTAGCCCCATGCTCAAGAGGCACCTTTAACGCCTTAACTGCTGTGTAACACCGAACATGTCCCCGCTGCCATCGCGAGGCCAACATGCAACGAGCACGCACGCTGCGCATCGCACACGCAGGCAAGGTGCAGGGGGGGCGGAGGAGTACGCATTTAGCTGTACTGCACACAGGGCTTGCCCTCACCGCTCGCGCGTTTAGCTGCGCCCAGTTCCTGGTGCTGAGCAGCGCGTGGCCCGCCATGTCCAGTAAGCCTTCTACCAGGGAGGCGGCCGCGTCGCCGGGCCAGGGCATCATGGACCCTGCAGCCCTGACCATCGTGATGAGGGCTGATACGCCGCTCTCAAGCTTGGTCTGCACGCACACACAAACTTGCCGAATCATTTTAAGAATAAATTTTGAGCGAGTACAAAGACCATTCCGGGGGGGCCAGCTGGAACAAGCAGAATATTGTCATTGGTGTTCCATGCCGTGTGTTTGTGTGCGAGCCGGGGGCGGGGAGAGGGGAAGCATGTGGGTTAGCACCTGCCTGTCGGCCGTGTCGTACGGAGTGCGCCAGCAAGGATGCTGCGTTTCATGCCGTACATATATACCGGCTGGTACACCGGCGCTTGAAAAGACTCCCAAGCATCCAAACGTCAGTGCAAAGTAGCTCGAACACATGACGTGTTTGAAGCACCGTCACAATAAGAGGTTGGTGACATCCACAGCGACACCATAACAAGCGCTTGCCTCCAATTCGCGCAACACTCACATCCTTGTAATACTGTTCGAAACGATCCTCGCCCTTGGCGCTCTTTGCCATCGCGTTCTTCCCGGGCACCTGCCGCGCCTCGTCGGGCTTTCCATTGCTTTTGCCCACACCCCCGCCATTGACGCCTGCGTCCCGCTCCCCGTCCTCGTCGCTATTAGTTACCACATGCAGTTTGACACGAGAGGGGCTGCCGGACGCTCCTTTCAACGCGCCGCTCACTTCCCCTGCCGCCGCCACGATGAGGTCGTTGGAGGAACGGGAGGGAGTGACAGCCGAGCTGCCGCCGCGAGAGTAGATGTTGCCCCCGCTGCCGCTGCTGCTGCTGCTGTTGACGCGCGTCGCGCCCGCCGCCGCGCTGCGCTGCCGTTGTACGAGCGGGTGTGACAGCTGCTTCCCGGGAACGTACGCGCTTGCGGCCATCCGGTTTTGCCCGAGCTGTGTCCTTGGATTATCAGCATCCCCGCCGTAATCATCCTCACCATCGCGATCAGGGAAGTCGCTGTTGCCGTCACCGAAACCATTTGGGTCACCATCACCTGGGTGACCCAAATCGATCCGGCCGTACACCGTGCCGTTAACGTTGCCGAGGCCAGGGGCCCCTGCGGTTTTGAGCTGGCGACGCTGCTGCTGCTGCTTGTACTGCTTGTGCTTGGCCACGAGCACGTGCGCCTCTGACATGGTGGACAGGTCAGCGCGGTTGAGGCCACGCATCATTCGCCTGTCAGCGGCCATGAAGCAGTAGCCAAACAGCAGCATGCCATTACAGTGGGTGAATGCACACACCCACATCCACAGAGCACTGAT
>BDDA01000120.1:61887-78373 GCA_001662385.1 Chlamydomonas asymmetrica | reverse complement strand
GAGTACACCTGACCAAGGCGCTTGCCCATAGACACCCTCCCAGCTTGGCATACACTGATACACCCCCATGCGCCCACCCCCCCCCTCCCCCACCGCACCCCCACGCATGGTACCATCCATATCAACAACCGCATGCACACACTACACACCCTCCTGCACCATGCTCCAAATCGGATTTCCCACCAGCTCGGCCCACACAGGGGGCACACACCTCTCAATGCTGTCCTGCAGCTGGGAGAGGTACTCCAGGAGCTGGCGGCGATGGAACCCGTTAGCCACGCCCGCCTCACTCAGCATCTGCACAGAGGCACGCAATGCAAGCGACACACATTAGTGACACATGCAAGCCGGTGATAGCGGCGGCAGATGTGCACCCATGCCCAGACATAACAACTTTTTGTGTCCAAGACGCCTCTCAACAGAGGATGTTCCGACCCCCAGTAGCTACATGTTTACATTTGCAGCTGCCTGCAGCCAGACAGGACAGGACAGTACCCTAACGACAAGCAGCCGGAGTAACGTGGGTGCGGGCAGATGCGGGGTTACATACCTGGTCCGTCCAGTGCAGCAGCGTCCCGCCAGGTCCAGTCAGCATGTCAACGTACTGCTGCAGGGAGGGCGCCAGCCCTGACAGCCACTCACGCACTTGCTGCAAAGCGCAAGGCATGCACAACCGCGCACAATATGTGGGAAGCCGCGTTCGCTTGCACACTGACGGGCACCCAGCACAATGCGTTTCAGGTTCACCATGCACTTTTTCACTAGGCTCGCAATGCACTTTATTGTCCACAAAACGTATCCAGAGGAACCAGGCGCGCAAGTGTATGCATAACCACACCATGGCATGCTGCTTGCGCTCATGACATCACATGCACGCTAAGCCCATAGCCGCACGCAAGCGGCAGCTGCGTGGGAGTGGGACTGAAACCCGCACGCAGGTGCATGTGCATTATTTCTGGGATCAGGGGTTCGTCAGAGCTCACCGAATCGTCCCACTGTGTCAGCGGTACCGTCAGCGGGAGGTGGGCGTACCGCTCACTCCCCCCGCCCGCCACCCCCTGAGGGGGCTCGGACGCACGCGCGAGGCCGCCCTGACATGCAGATGTGCCAGCGCCTGAGCTGGATGTCGGCACATTGCGGGACGCCTGCTGCTGCTGTTGTGGTGGTGGTGATTGGTGGGGAGAGGCGACGTCGAGCGCCGCTTTGGAGCTGCCGCAACCCATTTGCACGCCGGGCGCCGGCGCTGCCTGAGGTGTTCACTGGCGACAATCAGCAAGCTCCTTGGGCATTTGGGGAGGTCATAGAGGCTGCAGCACACGTGTGGCAGTCCACGAGGCTCCTGTAGGCCTGCCTGACGCGCACATGCCTTCAGGCATGCTGCATGCCACCAGGCGCAACACGCTTAGGAGTTGTCCTGCTCAGCACCAAGCAGTTGTCAGGTTGAATCGCAATTGTATTGCTGTTAGGTCAGCCAGAACAGCCTGAGCTGCTGCGCCGGTGTTGCACCGCTGCAGACTGATGACGAAGGTGGATTGCGGACTGTCGACAAAAGTGTTCCAGCTGTGAACTTCAGTCCACGGAAGCGAGTGCTGGGAGGTTCCTACTTTTCAGTTAATTGCCTAACCATTTGCCAGAGCTCCAAGCGTGTGTTGAGCTTCATGACCACGTGGCCTTCAATAACGTTCAGTCCATGCTGTACGTACAGGGCATTGACAACTACCTAAGTGGAAAGAACTAAACTTCTAATCCATTTTATCGAATACTAAGACTGACAGGCTGTAAGGCAACTGGCGTGTGTGTGCCAAGGCAAATGGACTTGGGCAGAAACACTCAGCCCCCCTGGACCAAAATTTGTACCCAAGTTTGGCGAGTCAAAGCCTGTGGGCTGGCCAGCGTCAGTCCTCTTTCACTTTGGGTGGAACCCTAGTGACCCTACCGCAAAGGTGCGCGCCACGCCACCACATATAGGCAGACCCATCTGAACGCCTAGTGCAGCCGTCAGGGTCTTGCTTCGCTTTTGTAGAGCAGAGCTGACAGCGTTCCGCTTTTGGGACTGAAACCTGTCTTGACGTCGTTTCATTGTTGCTTGACACGCGCAGATGGGTCGTGTTATTCGCACGCAGCGTAAGGGTCGTGGGTCCATTTTCAGGTCCCACAACACTCACCGCAAGGGAGCCGCCCAGCACCGTGTGCTGGACGCCGCTGAGAGGAACCACTACATCAAGGGCGTGGTGTCTGAGGTCATCCACGACCCCGGACGTGGTGCTCCCCTGGCGAGGGTGAGTGCTCGTTTGTGTGCAGCCCTCCTTTGCTTGTCCAGTATTGGCGACCTAGCAAGGATGGCAAGGACCTTAGCAGCAGCAATAGCAGCAGCAGCAGCACTAGCAGCAGCCGCTGCACAAGCTGGAGCCATGGAGGCTTGCTCGGCTTTGGGTGCTCCACTGCGTGCGGCAAAAGCTGGGAGCGGCGTTGGCGTGTAGGCAACACATATCAACGAAGTCGGCGCTTCACAGCAAATATGGGAGTCTTGCAGCTCTCCTGGCTGCATACCGGCGCGTTTTACGCAGCCCTCTTCAGTCTGCACTGACACGCTGGCTCCCGACGGCCGCTGGATTGGCAGCCGCAACGGCTGCACTGTCGTGTGGCGCCCTTGCTGGGAGCCTGAGACAGCACGTTGCTGAACAGTGCGCCCGCTTTGCGCCTGGTGCAAACAGCCAGTTCGCCTGGGCACGCATCTCGGACTGATATCGTGGCAGCCCAACTAGTGTGTGTGTAGCAGCACTCCCATGCAGTAAACCAGCGGTGTTGGTTTGACACTTCATGTGGGGTTGACCGGTGCCTGCAGGTCACTTTCCGTGACCCCATCCGCTACAAGCACCAGAAGGCGCTCTTCATCGCTGCTGAGGGCACTTACACTGGTCAGGTGCGTCCAGCTGCAACAGCTTGAACTAGCTAGGCACTTGAGCATGCAGGGTACATTGACATCTAGGTTTGGAGTAGTTGAGGTCTTTTCAGTCAATAGTTGGGGGGATCTACGTGTGCGGCGGCCGCAAGCGTCTGACGATTGTGTTTTGCTGCGTTGCTTTGCCCTGCTGGTTTCTACAGTTCCTGTACTGCGGCAGGAAGGCGCAGCTCGCCATCGGCAATGTGAAGCCCCTGGGTAAGTCTTTGCCTGTGACGCCGCAGGTGTGGCAAGTGAGTATGCGCTGCTGACAAATGCGTGCACCGTGTGTTTGGTAGTGAAACAACTGCTGTTCTGTCTTCTATGTGCTTTGTAGGCGAGGTGCCTGAGGGTACCATCGTTTGCAACGTGGAGGAGGTGGGTTGGTGCTATGTTTGGCTGGGTGTAGCAGAACACAGGGCAGGGTCTCGCGCAGGGTCGTGTTGCACAGCAAACAGGCTGACAGTGCTTATAGAGAGAGTTTATGGTTACAAATGGGTTGCTTTGCAGAAAGCGGGTGACCGCGGAGCTCTGGCCCGCTGCTCCGGCGACTACGCCATCATCGTGGCGCACAACCCGGATGCAGGCATCACCCGCATCAAGCTGCCCTCGGGTGCCAAGAAGGTTAGTAGAGCACAGCCCGCGGTGGAGTCGCGCGTCTGGCTTGTGTTTTCTGAGGTCTTCGTTGTACGCGCAGCTGCGTGCGTGGTGGCCCGGTTCAAGGATAGGTCAAGTTGCACCAGGAGCGTGGGTTTGCGAGCAGCCAGTGTTGCACCTAACAGGAGCCAAGAGCGAGGAGTGTTCCAACCTCAGCAAGGACAGTGCAACACCGCTTGGTGCTAAGCAACCAAGTTTTGCACGGTGCACGGGGCACAAGTGCATCGTGCAGCGGATTCCCGAGCAAGCTTCTTGCATGCAGGCGCTGCATGCACTTATGTAACTCACGTTGTTGCACGGGCGTCCGCACTGCGGCAAACGCAGGTGCTGCCCAGCTCATGCCGTGCCACGATCGGCCAGGTTGCTGGCGGTGGCCGTACCGAGAAGCCCATGCTGAAGGCCGGCCGTGCCTTCCACAAGTACAAGGCCAAGCGCAACAGCTGGCCTAAGGTGCGTCACGTGCACATGACACGCTTGCGGCGCATGTGGTGCTGCCCCTTCGCGGGCACACAACAATCGCTGTGGTCCATTGGAACACAGCCTAAGAACGCTTGCATGCTGCAATGGAAAGTGCACAAAATGTTTTTGCGCTGCATGTGGACTGCATGTGTGTCGCTGGATTCCGCATGTGCATCTGCCAAGAGAACACGATGGTTCTGGGGTGGCGGTGTGGCGGCAACCGCTGAGCGCCTGGCCAGCAAACCCAGTCTGCCCCACACTTGAAGGACAATCAGGCGACAGCATTATAGCAACGAAGCACCTGGCAGCAGCCTGCATGCAGGCCGAGACTCAACGCAGCGCGCGTATTCACAGCCACAGCCACAGCCCTCAGGCCCGCCTGCTCACCATGCACACGCGCCAGCTGCACAAGTGCACAGTGTGTCTTGCTGCCCGTTTGCATATTGTTCTTGGTAGCTTGGCCATTCACATGGCTGGTAAGCCCAGCCAATGGTATTGAGGCGCTGTCACGTACTGACGCCCTGCGCTCTCCGCTGTGGTCTCGTTGCTGTTGTGCAGGTGCGTGGTGTGGCCATGAACCCCGTGGAGCACCCCCACGGTGGTGGTAACCACCAGCACATTGGTCACGCCTCGACCGTGCGCCGCTCAGCCCCTCCCGGCCAGAAGGTCGGTCTCATTGCCGCTCGCCGTACTGGTCGTCTCCGCGGTACCAACCTGGTCAAGGCTGCTGCCCAGCAGGCCAACGAGTAAACCAACCCCTCCTGCAATACCGCCTGTACCGTCTCCAATACCACAGCGCGTGGTGCGGCTGCTGCTGGCCTCGGCCTCTGCGCTGGTGCAGCGATTGTGCGTGGCAGTGTGGCTCTTACTGTAACGAGAGGCTCCTCACTCTGGATTGTTCGTGGCCGCGTCTAACAGAATCCGCCTCTACGCCAGCTGGATACTACACACATAACATGCACACACATACTGCCAGGCTGGTGCAGGCTGGTGGTGATCAGGCAGCAAGGGCAGCAGCGTCTACCAGCAGAGCCATGTCATCAGCACTGCTCTCACCCTGTATGGTGTTACCCTTCACATAACCTGCCAACGGAAGCCTGGTGCTGCTCCCTAGAGGGGGTCACAGCAGCTACGACATGCATAAGGCGGTGGGGGGGGCACAGGGGGTTTGAGCGGAGGTTCAGGTGATACCTGTCCCCGAGCGATGTTGCCAGCTATATAAAGCGCCTGTGGTTGACATCTTGCCGACTGATGTCAGCGGCTGTGCAGTGCTTTGTTGAGCGGCATCAGCCCAGCAGTGGGCAGTCGACCTCAATGCAGCTGCAGGGCGCACACCCCTTGCCAGGACCCGCACACCTAACTGATTGTCGTGACACCACATGCAGCTCTCACATGAAGCGCATGAAACTTGTTGACTCCGGTACACTCTGGAATAATATTCAGCAGGTGCCCAGCCAAGGAGGCACAACACCGCACAATTCGAATTGCGAGGCACACTGATTGCGAACGCTGTAGCTGTTAAGCTGTGCTGTTCCGGTGCGATGGGCAAGGCCAAGCCCCAGGCCCAGGTTTGCAGGTAGCAAGTTGTACCTGGGGAGGCTGCCTTCCCTCAAAACGTCAACAAATAGTACCGACATGCTTGCCGACTGGCTCCGCAGCAGCTGAGCTGCGGGCCGGGTTGCAACCTGCAATGCATGCACGTTTCAACCCTCTGCCTGCGTGTCTGCTATTCCTGACAACGCTCAAGCCTGTGCATACAGAGCTGCAGACCATGCAGACCAGTGCGTTATAGCAGCCAAGCGGTCAGTACGTGCGGGCAGGCAGTCAGTCGCCAGTCATGCGCAGCGCTCAACGAGGGCTTGCTCCCTCCATGCAGAATGCAGCGTGCGCGAATCTGGGAATGGGAAGGTGGCAAACCTAACGAGCAAGCAAGATGAGGGAGATACACTGATATGGGGAGTATGTCATGAACAGATTAGAATGCACATGCATGGATGGAGTAGATGATGGGAGGAGAGGCGGGCGTAGGACGGGGCGCGCGCTGACATGGACCAGTGATGCCACAAGTGATGCCACGCGAAAGCGATTTGGTAGAGCTGTGCACAGTGCTGCGGATGGTTTCGTGGATGCAGTCGGGTAAGGGGGGCCGAACACTGATCCCCAGCCCAAGTCAGCGCAGCAGAGCACTGCGTGTGGCTGTGCGCCTGCGCCTGCCAACGTGAGCGTTGCTGGTGTGGATCGGTGCATCACCTAGTCAGGTGGTGCCAGCTCGTAATATGTTCAAGGGAGCAGAAATGTGCACATGGTATGTTTAAGCTGGTACACCAAGCTGGTACACCAAGCTGGTACACCAGGCTGGTACACCAAGCTATCGCCGCCTGTTCTTGAGCATGTTGCTGAGCCAGTCGAGACCCTCGAACAAGCCCTCGCCCTTCACAGCGGATGTCTTGAAGATTGACCAGTCCCTGCTCTTGATGTTATGTAACCCGAGTGCCTCTGCTATCTGTGCGTCCGTGAGTGCGCCAGGCAGGTCCTGCGAAAGGAAGGGCACAGGGTGTCCTCCAAAGCTCAACCACCCCGCTGAGGAGGTGTTTGCATCGTACCGGTACTCAATCAGGCCACAGGTGCAAAACAAAGCTAGGAACTGACCTGCTTGTTGGCATACACAAGGATGAGTGACTCTTTCAGCTCCTCCTCTTCCAGAATAGCATGGAACTCGTCCCTGCATATCCCGAGCCGGTCCGTGTCTGTGCTGTCCACCACGTAGATGATGGCCTGGGTGTTCGGATAGTAGCAGCGCCAGTATGGCCTGATGCTTGTCTGCCCGCCAAGGTCCCAGACTTGGAACTTTATGTTTTTGTATGTCACGGTCTCCACGTTGAAGCCAATTGCTGCACACAGGAGGCGGAAGCAGCAGCAGACAGTGAGCTCAAAATATATGTCAGCGTTGACGGGTGCAGCTTGGTTTTATTGATGGGGACATGCCGCAGGTTGTGATTAGCTCCTGGGCGTCTTGCACTGTTCTCCGCTGAACACCGGAACAGGAGGATTCGAGGAGAGTTCACTCACTTGGGATGGTAGACACCACCTCACCCACTTGCAGGCGATCTGTTAGCAGTCGGCAGACAAGGCAAGGGAAACATGTTATGCTTGTCACAGCCTGGGCAAAGCACATAGCATGCTGCACTTGCCAACGCAAACGGCTCGAGACCGACGCGACAGCATCAAACTCACAGAGGATTGTCGTTTTCCCAGCGTTATCTAGCCCCAGCACCAGAATTCGTGCCTCCTGGTCCCCAAAATAGGCCAGCATTTTGCTGATCCAGATACCCATCCTGAATGCTTACGCCGAAGTGTCCGCCCTGCTGCTGGGGCAGCTTTGCCAAGGAAGCGCTTTCAAACGACAGTAGGGCGATGCGAGGAGGCGCACAGGTAGGGATAAATAATTGGTGCGTAAAAGACTAGCTTGAAGCAAGGGTAGGAGGGGCTGTGCTGAAGGTAGGTGGCAACACTGAAGCCTTTCAGGTGCAGGTGCGGTGCAATATCAGATACGCCTGCATGCCTCAGCTTGCTGCAGAATCGGATGTGCGTTGCATTCTGCAGCCTCACGCCTGCTGTTGCCTAATACACTAATGCCACATGTACAGCCATTGGTCATGGAGAACATAAAGCAGCAGCTCCCAGCCTGTCTCCTGCCTCTCCAAACTGCGCCATATGCACATGCTGCGCTACACAACACGTGCATAGCCCGGTGAACCTCTTCCTGCTCGCCTGGTTCCCATCTGGGGGGGAGCACGGGCGGTTTGGCCAACACGCTCCTAATCTAACACAACTTAGCATAACATGCTGCGCTGTGCAGGTATGAGCACCGCAGTTCCCCACAAGCGCGGGACACTGGGGTGGACACGGTACGGTTGACGGTTGCGCGTGCCCCCAACATCATTCCCACGTCCTGAGCCCAGTCCTGAGCCTGATTGGAAACACATAGCTAGCAGGGTGTGACCGTACACCTCCGCGTCGTAAGACGCACACGCACAAGATGATGCGCCGACAACGGGACAAGTGATGTCGCTGGACAACCAGTTCAAGCAGGATGGGGGAGGATCACCGATCACTGGCCGTTGTGCAGGAGCAGACGGCAGTAGCGCATGACTGCTGATAACGCAAGTGTTTACAAGGGACAGCTTGTCTCAACAGCTTTGTCGTTGGTTCATCCCGCGCATGCAGTTGGGTTGTGGTTCGCCTACACATGTTGCATACATACACCGTGCCGTGTTTCAGCTGCGCATCGGTAGCGCGCAGACCCTTGTAAGGTAAGTACGCACTGTTACCACCAGTGGGAGTGCAGGTGGGGGTGCCCGAGGTGGATGGAATTCGGAAATGTGGTAGCTAGCAGTGTTTCGAGGCTGTCGAAGGGCGCAGATTTCGAGGCTGTCGTAGGGAGGGCGCAGATCGGGAACGCATCTGCTCACACGCAAGCCAATCGTCCATGCGCCTTGACATGCGTGATGCCAATGTGTGCGACGCATGGTGCATGGTGCACTGGACCACCCCACTCACAGATATGCATCCAAGCGGCAGTGACGCGTGCATGCATGCACGTATGAATTCCTGTGGCCAGTTCCTGCCAAAGGATGCATGCAGCCTGAAGTACATGCACAACGCAGGCACGCAGCTGAGTATTAGCGCCAAAATCCAGTTGCAGGATTGCAATCGGCGCTTCGGCCCGGCCACAGCACTGGACACAGACGCCATAGGAAGGCGGCTGGGTTCAGGGTCAACCCACCACACAAAGTGCTGTGGCTCAGCATGCGGTAGGAGCTGCACATTAGGTACCCTACAAGGCCGCTTAGCTCAGCTAGCTGTGCCGGCAGACGCCTGAACGAGTCAGCTGAACAACACACTGACGGGGGGCGTGTCAAGGGTGTGTTCAAGGGTGCAGTACTTTTGTACTTGCACTGCAGCACGGACCGGTCCCGCAAGCCAGGGCAAGCCCGTGAGGCACTTCCGCTTCTGCAGTTCTGCCACTGCCCAGCGCAAACGCGTAGCATGCCGGTAGCATGCACCTGGGGGTCGGCATCACGGCCTGCCCGCTCATGGTTGTTGTTATTGGCGCGGCCACTGCATCAAGTCATGGTACACGCCCACCATGAACACTGTGCCCGCGTACGTAAAGAACGTGCGCAGCAGGTAGGCGTCAAAGGGGAAATTGTCCGCAGCGCGGATCCGCACGCGCCCCTTTGCTCGCCACGTGCCCGGCACGCATCCGTTCTCTGCCACAGGGGGCTGCCACAGCGTGCGGATCGGGATTGGGACCAGTGCCATGACCAGCTTCGCCAAGGGCGTGACCATGGTCTTGATCAGGATGCGAGAGAGGAATACGACGACGTATCCGACGACGATCGCGGCCCAGAACGGCAGCGCCGCCAGTGCGTTGGGGACCGCGGCGGGCAGAAGCGCGCGCAGCACGCTTGCCGTGGCGCCGCCAAAGACGTAGCCCACGCACAGCCCGAACGCCGCGCTCAGGAAGATGACGCCGAAGAAGAATGAGACTGTATGCTCCAGGGGCTCAGGGAACATGACCATCAGCGTGGAGTATGTGCCAAGCGTGACCCACACGCCCTGTACTGCGGTCGCCGGCGTGGTGAGCATGGCTGTCTGCACAGGCCCCAGCCAGCGCCACAGCCCAAAGAAGGACAGGCCAGCCATCACGCCCACCACGACGTCTATGAACGAGTGGCGGCCCAGGTACATGCGCGTCCAAGCAATCCACAACGACCAAGCGAGGCCGAGGGCGTAGAGAGGCACGACCTGGCTGGGCGCCAGCAGGCCTGCCTGGGAGCAGGCAAACACCGCAGCAAGCTGCATGACGAGGGATAGTGAGACGTGCATGCTGGGGCAGCCGTACTCGACTTCATCCCCCTCGGACTCGAGCAGCTTGACGCGCACAACGAGGCGCTCATGTTCGGGAGCGTCAGCGTTGGTTGAGCTGGCGGCAGTGTGATTCTGGGTGCTGCTGCTCTCATTGGTGCCGTTGGTTGCGGTGCTGAGGTCCGCAGTGCTACCGGAGCGACTCTCTATGACTTTTTGAAGCCCAGAAGGGCGGGGCGATGCGATGACGTCCTTCAAAGCGCCGGTGTAAAAGGTTGCTAGCGCCAGCCCGTTGGTCAAAAACAGGGTAATGCTGCAGTACCTGCAAAAGCATGTTCCACCAGAGGCCAGAGCGCACGAAGTCCAGGCTGCACGCTGAGATTTCAATTCGAGTGTTGCACTGGCTTTGGATATGACGGTGGCGGAACTTGCAAGGACAGTATGCGGCCAAGGGGAGCTAGGTAAGGGACTTGGGCTACAGCAGAACGGCAAACAGGCAAGCAGCAGTCGTCAGGACACTCACGATGACCAGTACACCAGCGGCAATGACAGCAGGTAGAAGTCGACGGCGACCGTTGCGGCACTGAGGTGTGCGATTGTCGTCAGCAGCGGGTGCTCTAGGGACTGCAAATTCAAAATGAGGTGGAGCTGGCGCTTCATTATCGCCCGCACTCGTGGGGAAATATGCTCACGAACAAGCGCCTGCAGCGTCGGCAGGACGCAAAGCGCCAGGATCGCCAGGCCCGGTGCAGCATAGGCTAGCTGCCAAGGAGACACCAGAAGGGTGGTCATCCTGTTTGACCCCCGGTGAATGGCTAACCGCGTTCACAGCTGTGTGTTACGTCACCAGTGCAAGCGGAGAGCGTCACATGTTAGGGCTTTCCAAAGGCGGAACAGGACTTGCAGTGAAGCGTAGATGACACTGTATGGTGTGGTGCACTTAGTAGAGGCTAGCGGTGCAGATGGGGTTGTAGGCAGGCGAAAGGCTGTGCATGCCAGATTGATCTTGCAGCAGCACATCGTTAGCATGCTCATGGTCTGCCTAAGACTGATGAGCGGCCTGAGGTGGGCAAAGGCTTGCTTTGGCATTGTACATTTGGAACATGCACAGCAGCACATGGCTCCAGCGCTCAGGTGGTGTGTCAAGGAACTCCCATGAACCCGCGAACCGATGCATATGACGATGGTGAGGTTGCTTAGTTGGTCTTGTCTCTGCTACTGCAATAAACGTATTACGCGTGTGTATGTGTGTATGTGTGAATGCGTGTGTGTGAGGGTAGGGTGGGGATAGGTGTGTGGCCAGTGGAGGACGATATGGTCTTGGGGGTGTTGGGTACTTGGGGGTGGGGGTAGGGGGAGGGGAGTGCAGGGCTGGGGCCAATTCCCAATCCACGCTGCCGGTACGCACTCAGGACTACCCTGGCACAACCGTTATACTACCTGTGTTCAGCGCCAGATTCGTCCCCGTGCCGGTCGCTCCGTCGTCAGTGCATCGTGCACGCGCAGCCCCCCCAAAACAGTAGCCATAGGCTCCCTGCGCTGCGATGCATGAAAGCATCCACTTATCAGAGCCACAATCCAGCGTGCAGACCCTCAAGCTGCTTGCTGCATAGTCATGCCCATGCTGCACGTTGCACCAATGCGTCCACACACGCTACTTCGAAATCAAGTGTGTAAAAGCCAGAAGACTGTGGTTTGTGTGGGGCCTGTATTTCCACCTGCAAAACTGCGCAACACAGTGTGGATGCCGTGCATAAGTATGTTGCAAGCAGTGTCGCAGACCTGCGGGCCTGCCCGCCCTTCACCTGCGGGCCGGTAGGCGATGGGACAGTTGCACTTGGCGGGCTGCAGGACACGAACGTGGTGCTAGGAGGGCTCACAGCTATTCTCTTTGGGCTTGGATTTTACCACTGTGGCCTTGGCCACCCGTCAGGACACATACGGACACATCTGGACACGCTGATGGCCCAGCCGTTGGCCCACACCAGTCTCACACTTGTCGAGCAGTTCGCGTGTTATGAAACTGCTGTAACTGCTTGATTCAAATACCCTGGGTTTGATATCTTTCCGATTGGCTGATAATACATAGTGAGTCCACAATACGCTCACTTCACGTTCCACACGTGCAAGTGCGCAAGTGCGCTTTCCCCTTCACTGCACTCCGTACGTGGCCGTTTACCTGACAATGCTGAGGTTTGAGCGTGTGATACAAGTGCACCTGATATACACCGCCGCCTTTTCACTGATGGTGCTCTCAGCCAGTGTTGTGTCAAACCACAGGTGGTCAGCACAGCTTGAGTTGTCGGGCGAGACACGGAATGTGACCGACAGTGCTGGCCTCATAAATGCTCTCGGGAGCCCGAATGTGACTGTCATAAGGCTGCTCAACAACGTGGTTATCAATCGCGTGGAATGGTGAAACTTGCGTACAGCTTCTGCACTTTGCAACTTGTGTGTGGTTTCAGTTGCCGCTGCTGCGGTAATTTTGCCAATCAAGCTTGCGTCCCCAGGCCTGAGGCTTGCACATAACACCTGATGATTTATGCAGGCCAACAACCACCGTCATCATCAACCGTAGTGCGTTGCTGACGTCCGACTCGACGCTGCCACGATGGCCGACACTGGACTTCTCAGGTGTGGCAGGCATTCTGGCCTTGTCAGGAAACATAACCTTCACAATATCTCACATATACGTGATAAATCTGTCAAGGGGATTCAGCCTAAACGAGGTGCGTGACACTCACTTTGACACCCCAACTGTACGGCAGAACATTCCGACGCCTGGGACCCGGGCGGGGACGCTGGTGCTGAGTAGCTTTGTACATTTCAGCTGAACCTCCGCCTTGTTGTCAGCCATGTTGTTTAAGTGGCTTGTGATATCTTGTTCGTTTAAACTGCCACCCCTTGTTTGTGTGTGACAGATGGTGCCCTTGTCATTGTATGGCGCCGTTGGACGTCACACACCGGTGCTGCATACTTACGAAATGACGACGGTTTTCACAAACTGCAGCGACTATGTGAGCAAGCTGACTGCTGGTCTTTTGTCTGTTCTTGGCTCTGCAAGGCTTGCACTTTCCCCCGACAGTTTCTGGGGTCGTCCTCCTGGACCTGACAGCACTTGCCCGCACACAATTTTGTCCGTGATAAGACGGTATCCTGTGTCAATTCACCTGCAAGCGTACACAGGTCCATTTGCCTCAGTGCCAAGCGTGATGACTTGCTCGCAGTAGCCCCGCCGTACGTCAAGCTGCGTGTTTGTGCCTTCCTAGGTCTTATAACCTGATAAACCTGACAAGGAAATTCTGTGGTGCATGCAGGCTGCAGCATACATAGTCAGAAACTGGGACTGCCCAATCGTCCAGCTCGCTCTCGATGTCTTTGTCCCAGAGCGCCAACTGGTGCCGGTTTCGCCTTCGTCAACGGACGCCTACTGCACCTGCAGCTCCACGCCCACGAGCTGTTTGCTGTTGAACGAGGCAGTGGCTCGCTGCTATGCGAATGGCACACGTTTCTGCATCAGCGGCTATCGCTGGGAGTACAAAACAAACGCCAGCGCCGAGCTGCCCCCACCTGATAGCGTTTTCAATCCTCTGGCATACGATATGGTGCTGGACTCCACAGTCTTCCTGTGCACAGTATTGCAACCAGATTGGGGCGGCGTGTACAAATCTACTGATTCCTATTGCGTTTCCGCCGTTACGGGTGACACGTTGCCTTGCCCCGTTAACAGCCCTCCACCCCCACAGCCATCGCCACCGCCGCCACTGCCGAATCCCCCTGTGCCATCCCCACCATCGCCTCCAGAGACACCCGCAAAACCCACCCCTGTGTCCTTGCAGCCCAAAGACACGCACACGCGGACTGCAGTTGCAGTTGCGGCTGCTGCGGTTGCAGGTATGCGCGCCGGAGCTACCTTCCTACAGCGCATTCCGTGCACACACTTGGTGCAAGCGCTGTGTGCCTGCATGGGGGCTCTAAGGGGGCTCAGGCTGCTTGTAACAAGTAGAGCATAATTGCATAAGTGGTGGTTCTGTATGCTTTGAGATGCCTGTTGTGGTTGCAGGGTTTGCATACTGTATGGCTGCACATCAAATTCGTCAGCATCGTGGCCAAGAGCACATACAGGTTGTGCGGTTGGCCTCATACATGCAGCATTGGCAACCAGAGAGGTGACAAATCAAGCATAGCAGTGCACGATCTGCCCAGCTGCATGCAAGTGGCTTGACATGCATCTTGTTCGTGCACGGCTGGCATGCGTGCAGGTGCACTGGCGTTCGCCGTCCTGGTGGTCTTAGTGATGATGTACAGGAACCGCAACCCAACGCTCAGGTCAGTGACTGGTCCCAGGCTACCAGCCCAGCCCAGCAGCACAGGGCATGCCGAATCCGAGTGTGCTGCCCGGGCAGTCAAGCCCGCCACTACACAGGCCGTGTGCAGGGTTGCATGATGAAATGCTGCGGTGTGTGTGTGCCGCGCAGGACCAGAAGCTTCCTGCATGCAGTCAAGGAGGCATTCAAGGGGGCGAGCAACAGGACGAGCCAAACTTCTACGTCAGGCACCCTCAATGACAGCACCAACAGCGAACCCGGCAGCCGTACCACGCCATCATCGGTCACGCCTCCGTCGTCGGCCGACAACCACGCGCCGAATGCATGCAGCGCAGGCGCCATGCAGCAAGATGCATCTAAGCCAGTGACAGGACCTGACAGCTTCAGCGGGCAGCACCGACAGCAGCATCTGTGCAAGCTGGACCCAACACTGTCCTTGCCACAGCCTCTGGCGAGCACGCCCTCGTTAGGGACCATCGCGTCCCTCGCAACGACTGCATCCCTTCGCTCCCAGAAATCCAACAACAACCGCCAGATGGCAGGGATTGGGCATGTAGCACCCGGGAATGCAGAGCTGCTTGACGGGCCATGCACGGATGCCTTGGCCTCTGTTGTGTGCGGGACGCCTGCAGCATTTGGGCCAGGCACATCGAGCGCTGGCCAGGAGGATACGAATGGAAACCAAGATGGACTGAGCGCGCCGGCCATACGGCTGGACTTGGTGCTTGGCAAAGACGTGCAGGTGGGTGGATCACACACCCGGGTGGATGACACAGTCACTGAAATCGTCTTACGAGCCTGTCCATATCGGTTTCCCACGTTACCGTGCCTGCTTTGCGCTGTTTCATGCATTGTGCATTGTGTGTGGCGAGCTGGTGACAGCACTGCACAGCCGTGATTGATCATGAGTCCATTACAGTATCAAGCATTCGAGCATGAGCGTCCAACTGGCGCATGACCTGCTCAGGCTGCTGTGATGCACCTTTCCGCACTCAAACCGTGTGACCACCCACGTTGTTGTGTCGCAGGTGCTGGTGGGCGCGGGTTCACTGCTTGGCAGCGGCATGTATGGTGCGGTGCGCGAAGGCGTGTACCTGCGCCAGCGCGTGGCGGTCAAGATGCTGCACCCCTGCCTGCCCAGCACGGTCAGCGCGGCAGAGCGGCAAGCGGCAATACGCCTGGTGCGCAACGAAATCGACTTACTGAGCAGGTGCAGGCGGAGACTCACACACGTGTGCGCTGCGTTGCTAGACATTTGCAGGCAGCATGCCGTCATGGGCATGACAAGGTGGGCAATCACTCAGCGCATGTCCACTGCCCCCCTTCCCGCTGCTTGCGCACAGGTGCTGTCACCGCAACGTCATCGGCTTGCTGGGTGCTGGCATGAGCAGCTATGGTGCAGGCAATGGGGAAGCTGCTGCTGCTGATGCCAATCATCCTAGTCAGCAGGGCAGTGATGATCAGCCCTTCCTGGTGTTGCCCCGCATGGCGCACTCGCTACAGCGGCTGCTATACGCGGACGAAGACCGGGCTGCTGCGGGCTCCTCTGAATCTTATAGCCATCAACGCCGCGCGCTCAGCCTTGACCAGGTGTGTGGCATCATCCGGTTTTGGGGCTGTGGCTGGATGGGCGTTTTCCTCGTAAGGCGCCTTGCAAGTGGTGGGAATGATGTGTCTGAGTAGACGACCGGCCACTAATGCAACCGCTATTAGTGCTGCAAGGACAGCCATTCTATGGTGGACAACATGCATCCGCAAGCCAAGCAGGCAGAAACGAAACATCACTGCTTGGTTCCTGCTGTGCGCTTTGGTGACTTCAATGTCGCTGCTGCTGTGCCGTGTGCAGGCGCTGGGCATCGCGCTAGAGATCGCGTCGGGGCTGGCGTACCTGCACCCAGCAGTCATACACAGAGACCTCAAGTGAGTGGCGCATGCGCACAATAGTGTCCGCTTGCAATGCACACTCAGGGCTCAGGAGACGACAGCGGTGGTGTTCGTATGCATGCACGTCTGCCTGTCTGTTACTTGCAACTGATGCGGTTGCTGTCGCTGCTGTTCTGCATGAAGTGCTGCTGCTGCTGCCCATGTCAATATGATGGCTCCTTGTCCCCCCGCACCAGGCCCGCCAACGTGCTGATTGACGCTGATGGCTGCGTCAAGCTGGCGGATTTCGGCATTAGCCGCCTGGCGCTCAACACAGTCGCAACCGACCACCCGGAGGCCGGCACCG
>BDDA01000120.1:23565-58001 GCA_001662385.1 Chlamydomonas asymmetrica | reverse complement strand
GGTTGGTGGTGACAGCTCGTGGTGACAGCTTGGGGAGGCATATTTCGTGGGTGGTCCGGAGGGAGGGGGGCAGGTTAAGGGGAGGGGAAGCGGGGGGCGGACCCACTGTTTGGACCTCAAAACATATCGCGGCGCTGGGGGGGAGGGGGCGGGGGAGGGAGGGTACGACACGCCCTGCGCCTAGAGCCTTTCCCAATCAAGTCGCTTGGCTTTGGACCAGGGCGCCCTTTCCAAAGTGCAGCTGCATGGGCTGCCTCTTTCCCTGGCCTCTGCACTCGCCAGTCAGCTGTGCAATGCGCCACCTGCAGACTGGCAGCGCTGCGGTACATCTATCCTGCACCGCGAGCGTGGACGCTCCAGCACGCACAACCGCATAACAACCAGCGCAGTGCAGCATGCGGCCCTTCAAGCGCGTTACCGAGTGCATGTATGTTCCAGTCCCTGCGGGTCAGACCAGCCAAAGCCGCACGCTACACCCCAGGTCGCACGCTACACCCCGGGCTGCACGCTACACCCACATTGTGGCATGAAGTGGAGCGCAGCGACTCTGTGATACTGGCGCTGGCAGCATTCGGCCTGCAAGCTCGCCCTGCCCAACTAACCAAGTGCCAGGGGCCCCAACTCTTAATTCGCTGCTCGCAGAGCTGCTGCTCATCTATGGCAGTGCCAGCAGTTCTTCATCTGCACAGAGGTGTGGCGCACTGGGGAGCTCAGTGGACCACTACAAATTGCAAAGCTGCGCGCAACGGCGCGGATGCGAATGACACTCGGCGGTGGTTCGGGATTCGCGCACCACCATGCATTGCCGCTTTCCATAGGCACTGGCGACAGTAGGCTGCATTGCCATTTTCAAAATATGCTTACTTAGGTCAACCACTTCGGCCTTGACCGCCAGCCGTTACAGCAGACACATACACACACATTTCATTTTGCCTGCTCTGGACACACGGACGGCCCACACCTGGCTCACTCTTGTTGAGAAGGCTCCATGGCTTGGAGGTGTCTTAAATTTCTGTGTTTGACCACTCGGCTTCTTGTCGCCCTTACCGACAGAGCAGGAGCGAAAACGCAAACCACTCTTGGGCACCACTGCTCCATATCGCGCTGCGTCAGCTCCAACCCTGCGTTGGCCACTGACAGATGCTGAGCTGACCAATGCTGAGGTTCAGGAGCTGGCAGGGTCTATCAGGACTGCACTTAGTCTTGGGGCTTTGCGTGCTTCACACGAGCGCTGTTCACACGAATGACAGCTTGCTGGCGAGCCTCGAAATGTTGGCCGGCATCAACGGCACACGGAACGTGACGGACAGCAGGGGACTCGTGTCTGCCTTCAATGATACCAATGTGCTTGTAATAAGGCTGCTCAACAATGTGGTGGTCAATCGCCTGGACTGGTGAGCTGCAGCTTGCACCATGTGCGTCTCGTCCCTGCTGCAGCGTAGCCCTCAGGGGCCCATGCATTAGAGACCTAAAACTTGACGCTAAACGTCTGGAAATCTCTGTAGGGGTGCTTCCACCGTCATCATCACACGCAGCCTGTGGCTCACGTCCGACTCGACTCTGCCACGATGGCCGACACTGGACTTCTCGGGTCGCGTGTCAGGCTTTCTGGCTCTTTCAGGAAATATAACGTTTACAGTATCGCATGTTTTCATCCAGGATTTATCAAACGGAGCTGCTTTGAGCTTGGTGCGTGACTGCATCAGTGAGCCACGCCATGTTTGACAACCCAACTGCACTTCTCGGCAGCTCTGAGTGGCAAGTTATTAGTGACAACACGTTCTTGACTAGCTGTTTTCCGCTTTCCTGGGGGCATCGTCCGTTTAAGCCTGTCAACCTTCACCTGCTTGCGTTACAGATTGGTCCGCTCTCAGTGTACGGAGTCGTGGGACCATATGTACCACTGCTGCATACTTATGAGATGGCGTCCATTTTTACAGAGTGCGGATATGTGAGTGACTGGTTACGGTTCACAGTGCTGGATTGGCATGGCCTCCAGCTACATCCGCTGGTTTCGGTCCTGTACGAGTTTCAGCCAATCTGCCCATGCATTACACACATCCTCCTATTCAGACTACTGCAATGCTGCCGTACATCTGTCAGGTGCTTCCTTGATACAGGAGGGGTTGGTGCATCGAACGCCTGCGCAACTGTGTTCTTCGGGCCTCCCTGTCACGCGATGGTGGGTGTGCCCTGTCACACTCCCAAGCCGGAGTCATTTCAATTTGCTCCCCCTTGTGCCATGCCTTGCAAACGCTGTGGCTTGCAGGCCGCCTACCTGACGGCCTTGACTGCCCCTTGCCAGGGCCTTGAGTTGTTGGTTGGCGCGATCATCGCGGGGGGTTTCCTGCAAGGGGTGGCGCTGCCTCTGGATTTGTCAGGCACCACCTGCAACTGCACCGACACACCCACGCACTGCTCGTTGCTGGGCGCGGCAGGGGGTGCAGGCTCCAGCAATGGGCAGCCGCTGGCTCTCTGCTACTCAAACAGCTCGCGCTACTGCGTCAACGGGTTTCACTGGGAGCGCAAACAAACACTCAATACAACCAACAGCTCCATCGTTCTGGATCCTTTTGCGTATAACGTATTGATGGAATCGACGGCCTGCATTTGCACCTCAGCAGCGGATATGAGCAGCTACTGCATTTCCGCGGTCACGGGCACGGTCGTGCCGTGCCCGGCCCCTCCCCAGCCACCGCCTGCACCCTCAGCGGCACCGTTCGTGGTGCCCCTAGATCCCACTGCAGCTCCCAGCCCGGCCAGGGCTACGCAAAAACCGATAGCCATAGCAGTCCCGGTTGCGGTTGCAGGTAGGTGCCGTGCTGTGCATGCTATGCATGCTGTAAGACTGAGCGATCCGTCTTACAAAGGCACGCCCGGGCTTGAACGCAGGTGCAACCGGTGCATGCACCTCTTGCTTTGATTCCAGGCGGCTGGCATGCACAGCATGGGTGCAGCACGGCTGCCCCAGGTCTCTCTCTCTCATGCCTCTTGCTGCATGCAGGAATCAGTGCATTGGTAGGGAGGGCTGCCCAGGACAGTTGTGCCGTCCGACACGCGCCTCGGCTTGCATGCAGGTGCACTGGCGCTGGGCGTCTTGGCGCTGTTGGTGATCCGCTACAGGTCCCGCAACCCAATGCTTGACAGGTCAGTGAGCAATGCCGAGCGTGGAATTGCAGTAAAGTAGTAAATGCTGAGGCTGTTGCCTAGCAGCTAGAGCCCATCAGCATGGGGCATGGAGGTGGCGACAAGGATCCGAGTATCGAGTGCTGTGTGTCCGAAAGGAGTGCCTGTGGGGCCGTGCAGTGTGCAGATCAGCATATGCCTAATCAATGAATCACCTTCAGGAATGGACCCTAAGATTGGAGACTGCACTTAGGACAGAGACTAGGATGATAGACTGCGCTTTAGATCAACACAGCACCTGACGGGGGCGTGTGCCTTGTGTGCATGCATCCGCTGTGCATGCTCGCTCTGCGCAGGGCATTGCGCTTGCTGCTGAAACCTGCGATCAAGGGGGCAGGCCACGACGCCAGCCAAGCACCCAGCTCAGGCAACCTCAATGACAACGGCAGCAGCGAACCCACGCTTTCCACTGCCCCCCAATCGTCACTCGACTGCCACCCAAACAATGCTACAAGCGGCAAAGGCGTCGTGCAGCAAGACCCATCCGGCTCAACGTCAGGCCCTACTAGTGTCATTGGGAGCCAATCAACGCAGCAGGCCTGCAAGTCAGAGCAAACGTCGTCCTGGGGGACCACCCTATCGCTTGCAACAACCGCATCAGCTCCCCCACAGCGGGGAATCCGCTACACCTCCCAACTGGCATCAATAACTTCGGTGGGGCATGCAGCTCAGGCGAAATCGGAGCTGCTCAAGGGGCCTTACACGAATGCTTTAAACATCTCCGGTGGCGTGCATGCTGCTGCAGCAGCTACAGCTTTTGAAGCAGCTTCTGAGGCAGGCGGGTCAGGGTTGGCATCGGGAGCTGGCATAAGATCCAGCCGTCCCGCAGGTGGCGCAACAGATCTCAGTGCACGGGAGGATCAGGATTGTGACCCAGATGGACTAAGCGTGCCGGCCATACGGCTGGACTTGGTCCTTGGCAAAGACGTGCAGGTGGGTGCCGCATACCCTTGCATTGTGGAGGGACGCCTCTGCTGCCTAGGTAGTGGGGATAATCGCCTGCCGCCTTCAGTCTGTTCATCTGTTGTAGTGCATAAGTTAGTGTGGATCCTTTTGGGTGCGTAAGCCTGTGCATGGTAGCGGTGCTGGATAAGGGCTAGCACTGGTACTGAAGGTGCTCATCAACCCTATGTCAATGCTTCTATGCACTACTGATCAACATGATTTTCGTGGTTGTAGCAGTGGATCAAGGGTGGGCACGCGCCATTCCGGTTGGAGCAGTCAACGAGCGTCTCCGTGCCCCATTGCATAACAGGCTTGGTGCATGGCCTGCTGCCATGCACTCCTACCTACCGGCTACGCTCATACGCACGACCCGGGTTATTGTGTCGTAGGTGCTGGTAGGCGCGGGTTCACTACTCGGTAGCGGCATGTATGGTGCGGTGCGTGAAGGCACGTACCTGGGCCAACGTGTGGCGGTCAAGATGCTGCATCCTTGCCTGCCTAGAACGGTCAGCGCGGCAGAGCGGCAAGCGGCAATTCGCCTGGTGCGCAACGAAATCGACTTACTGAGCAGGTACAGGCCGACACTGGGCATGTTGCAGGCTGACACTGCTTGCCATGCTGATGCGTTGCTGCATGACGTGCGCTGGCACCACCCTGCGGCTCGGGGCATCATCACAATGCCCGGTCGTACCGCTTGCCACCCACTCCAAGCCCCACACACTGACAGTGACAGTACAAATGATGGTCAGACAGCACATGCACTATGCATTGAGGGGCAAGCGTGCCATGCATGCCATTGTGTCCAGTGATGCACTGCTTGCCCTGTTCGATGCTTGCGCACAGGTGCTGCCACCGCAACGTCATTGGCTTGCTGGGTGCTGGCATGAGCAGCTATGGTGCAGGCAATGGAGAAGCTGCTGCTACTGATCCTGATCGTCCCAATCAGCAGCAGGGCAGTGACGATCAGCCTTTCCTGGTGTTGCCCCGCATGGCGCACTCGCTACAGCGGCTGCTGTACCCGGGCGATGACCAGGCGGCTGCTGCTGTGGGCTCCTGTGAATCTTATAGCCATCAACGCCGTGCGCTCAGCCTTGACCAGGTGAATGGCATCGCATGGCATTTGGGCTGTGCCTGGGTGGGTGTGCGGGTGCTTCCTGGTGAAATGGGCGACAGCTTGTTGGCGGCTTCCCACGATCGGCGCATGTGATTCTTATGCCATCTGGTGCATGCCCTTCGGTGGGATTTTCGATCCATTCTGTATTGGCAACCGATTGTGAGTAACAAATGAGGCCATCACCCCCAGCATCACCCCCCCCCTTGTTCCGCCACCCGTGTTGTCGTGGACCCAGGACTCGAGCGGAGTCAAAGCAAGGATGGGTGCCCAGCAAACAGTGGTCCACCAAGATGCAACCACAACGTTGCATGTCCTGCCATCCCACAAAGCATTGCGCATCGCAGTGCGCAGCCGGGTGTGGCCGACGCATGGCTGCTTAATTCCTGTTCAGCGGTTTTGCGATTTCAGTGTCGCTGCTGCTGTGCCGTATGCAGGCGCTGGGCATCGTGATAGAGATCGCGTCAGGGCTGGCGTACCTGCACCCGGCAGTCATACACAGGGACCTCAAGTGAGTAGCGCATGCCGGTATTTGCATAATGATGATTTCCCCTTGGAATCAACTGTGGGGAGA
Source organism: Chlamydomonas asymmetrica (assembly GCA_001662385.1). Lineage (NCBI taxonomy): Eukaryota > Viridiplantae > Chlorophyta > Chlorophyceae > Chlamydomonadales > Chlamydomonadaceae > Chlamydomonas > Chlamydomonas asymmetrica. The sequence continues at coordinate 52,185 of BDDA01000120.1, read as the reverse complement.
GCTGTGGGGCAGTGCAGCGATCATGTCTGCCCGCATGCCTGCGCATGACTGTCTTCCTTGAACCTACCCCTGAGCATGCAGCTGCAATCTATGCCGCTGCTCATTGCCATTGCCGCCATTGCCGCCGCCGTAATCATCTCGACTCCCTTGCCACTTGCAGGCCCGCCAATGTGCTGATCGACACGGACGGCTGCGTCAAGCTGGCGGATTTCGGCATCAGCCGGTTGGCGCTCAACACCGTTGCTACCGACCACCCAGAGGCCGGCACAGCGCCCTGTGAGAGGGAGTGATGGAGCTGTGCACTCAGTAGCATGCATGTACTTTGCACCGCCGTGCCAACCATCCGATTGCACCATGCATGCTGCGCTGCATGGCCTCAGGCAATCGTTCAAGGTGGTGTTTATGCCTTGCATGTTGTTGACGGTGCCATCTTATGCATGCTGGCATGGTGCAGCCTGCTGGTCCGCTTCTGACGCACCAGGATTAAACTCACAACATGTTGCTCGGTGTCCAACCGCTTGCACTGTTCAGATTTGGCTCCGGAGCTGTTCGACACGCGTGACAACATCATCACGGATAAGGCAGAGTGAGTGATGAAAGAGGGCAAGTGGCCTGCCGCTTGGCACAAATGTGTTGCAGCCAGATGCACACACGTGTTTCTGCAAGCCGATTCGTGATGCACACTGACGTCCGCGATCACGAGCAAGCTCCCTCGCCTGATGCACTCCCAGCAGCACCGTTTGCAGCCTGATTCCCAACAGAAAGCCTGCTGCCGCAACCTTGCCTCAACCTGACCACAACCTTGGGAACACTCGCACCGACGCATACTGGCGTTCAGCGAATGAGCGTGTCACTACCGCTTGTGTGTGTGTGCGTGTGTTCATGCAGCATGTATGCGGTGGGCGTGATCCTCAACGAGATGCTGCTTGGCAGGCGGCCCTGGGAGGGCTTCAGCATGCTGCAGATCATGATGCATGTGGTGCACAAGGGGCAGCGGCCGGCGCTGGTGGCAGAGGCGGACTGCCCGCGCAGGCTGCTCAAATTCATCCGCGCATGCTGGGAGTCGGACCCTAAGCTGCGGCCCTCTGCGGCGGAGGCCATCAAGACGCTGGCGCTGGTGCAAAGGTGAGGAGGAGGCACACTTTGTTTCATAACCGCTCATACAGCACCAATATCGAGTCAAGCTATCAGCAGCGATCATGCGATTGGCACAAACGCATGCCACTCACTTTTCACAGCGCTTTGACCTGTGCCGATGCTCCTACCTGTTTGTAGAGAGCAGCAGCCGCAGCAGGCGCCGCAGCAGCCGCAACTGCAGCAATCGCCACCGCTGCCACAGTCACCGCAGCAGCAGCGGGAACAGGAGCAGCCGCAGCAGCCACAACCGCAACCACAGCAGCCGCAGCACCAACACCAGCGCCAACAGCAGCAGCATCAACAGCAGCATCAGCAGCAAACAGCTGGGATTCAAAGCAGTGACGCACCCACCACACCCATACAGCGGCTGCTGGGCGATGTGTGATTCTGCCTGATGCAAGCCCGCAACTGCGTGCAAACCATGGTGACAGGCTGGGGCCGGTGCTGTATGGACCGTACCATCCATTCAGGTCTCTACAGCGCAAATGCGTAATATGCCTGTTTTGGACGGAGTGGTGTGAGTGGTGCGTATTGGACCGTACAATGTGGTGGTTGGCGGATATGTGGATAGGGAGTCCCTGCTGGCATGCCTCCGTTTTTCATGCCGATGCAGGCAGGCAGGCAGCTGTGCTGCAGTGGGGTTGGGGGGGTGGGGTGGGGTGGGGGTCAGAAAGGGCATGTGTATGTGGCACGCGCCGCCTGTGTGTCCAGCCTGTCCGCACACGCATGCGTGTCTTAGCGGATGCACCCGGTACGTGAGCTTGGCAAGCTTTCTTTTGATGTGGGTAGCTTCCCGTTTTGTGTGCGCGCGCAATCCCGCGCCCTAAAGAGTGGGGGTGCATATGCGTGTGCGTGTGCTCGTGCACTATTGATTACGCATTTGCAACACCAGCAGATGCTTGGCCATATCATCTGCGGTGCGTGTGGCATGCCCTCACTCCACATCGTTGGAGGATGTTCCAGGTGCCACCACACACATGCATTTACTCATATGCAGGCATGCGCTCGCATACATACTACCGGTACACTGCTACTGGTATACGTTTGCCGGGGCTGTAACTACTACCAGTACTATGCAGGGAAACCTGCATGCTAGTCCCCATCCTGGTTAGTTGAGAAGATGCCTGCCTGCGGTGTCATCATTGTCACTTCCGGATGAGGAATGTTGGGAAGGGGCGATGGCATTAGTGGGCGTGGCGGGTAGGGTGGTGTTGAACTCAACCTGGCGTGCGTAATTGCGTTGCACCTGATGGCAGGGTCAGCAATGCACCCACACCTAGGCAGTAGGCACCCAACGCGGACCAGGCATTGGGTTCCCGCGGCTTTTGTGTTCATAAATCGGGTGACGGCACATAAGTGTCAGCGCAACACAAGGATGGGATTGGGGCCAACGACCCCTACCACTGGAGCCGTGTCGCGATGCTTCGCGCTTGCATGGCATGTGCCGATTCTTCATGTCATGCGTCCTGTCATACGTGCCACAATTTCCTCTCCTTCCCAAATTTCCTGGGGTGTGAAGTTTGCTGCGGTCCTCGCTGCATGGCATGTGCCTTGCATGCAGTTTCTGACATGGCTTGAGGCGATTGATCCTGCTATACCTATGTCCGTTTTCGCCACGGTACATTTCAATCGTAGCTAGCCTTAACCTGCGACGCTTCATCTCAGGATCGGCCCCATGCTGCCTAGCAGTGTATGCCTGGTGCAGTGCCTTAACGTTTAGCTCGGACTATCTGCACCTGCCGTGGCACATCCCCATGTATGCCCACTCTCACAAGCAGGCTGCTCCCGCTCTCCCGTCCAGCCGTCCTACCTTTGACACTGGCAGTAGGGTTTCACATGCCCCTTGCCACATGCGCGCACCTGCGACACGGTTGTTTACGACTTGCAACGTGTCTCACTTTAGTGTCCTTCCCCCGATCTACGTCCGTCTGTTCCTTCAGCCTCTCTGCTGCTAGCTGGCAATGCACCCATTTTCCCCCTGGAGGCTGCAGCGTCGCGTGCTTGTACGTCTGGGCTCTCCCATGCGTACGAACATAACCATTCTTTAGCGTATGTTGTGGTAATCACACGTTCATCATGGCCAGGTAGTGTAAAGTCAAGCAATTCAGCAATCGGTCTTGGACCGCGGAGGGTCTTCTGCATCTTGGACGCATGCTGCTTGCGGGTGGGGCAGGCTAATGGCGATGCTGACTGCAAGTGTGCCACATGACGCATGCATGGCACGGGAATACTGTGCACTTTTCTGGTGTTGCCTTCAGCTTGCAACTTTTCTGCCTGCCCATTGCTACACACACGATGCTTGCGAGCACGGCGGTTCGGCTCGTGTGGTGGCATTCAGTGGTTGTGTGTTTCGCAGCACTGGGTGGTTGCAACCAGTATGTAGTATCAGGGATTCTGCTAAGGTTTTGGGACAAATACTTTTTCACCCCATTCGGGGGGTCGGGGGGCGGGAGCCCCCCGAAAAAAAATACTCAGGGGGTTCGGGGGCGGAGCCCCCGAGAAAATTGTATGTGTTGCACATCAGTCAACAGCATTTTTCAAGGAGATCGTGCTTTCAGTTGCCACATTGCAGCATGGGTGCGCTACGTCAGAGTGTGCAAGGTTATGAGCTGCACTGAGCCTCGATGGCCCTCTGGCACGCCATGTGCCTGATGGCCTGACCCCCTTCTGGTCCCCATATGGGGGGAGCATGCATGGGCCGTTTGGCCGACACGCTCCTGATGTAACATAACATTTCTCCAAGCCCTGCTCAGACCCCGAGAACGCTGACGGCTCTGCACTGCTGCTGGTAGGAGAGGAGAGCTCTCTCCTTGGCCGCTGTCACCACGCACTGCAGATACCTCGCCTGGATTCAATCGCTTAGGGTCTTGGAGCCTATGGGCCATGTATGTGTGCATGGACTGATGGGCCCTGCAACAGCATGCATGCCCATGAAGCTCCGCGAGTGTGTTCGGCGCGCCGCAAATCACACAAGTCGGGTGGATGGCGCCAGTGCATAACTGCTGTGTGCCTGAAGGCCACACATGTGCGCATCGATTACTGTGGGCTGGTATCAGCACGCCCGGAAGGAGCCGCACAGGCGTGTCCGGCGCACCACCGCGTGCACAAATTGCTGATGTAGGGTGGAACCCCTACCCAGGCTGTTTGTGCCACCGGGCCTAGGGGTGGCTGCTTGACAACGACATGCCAAGGCCTGGGCAGTGGTGCTTGTCTAGTTGCTTGCCTTGACGTTTGTTTGCTTGTGTGTACAGTGTGTGAATGGTGCATGTGTCAGGGGCATGTCGATGAACTTCGCACTGGTTGGACAGCGTGTCGTCAGCCGAACTGTACAGCAGCAAAACAAGCGTCAGGTCCCTCAAAACCACAAAATACTTTTTTTCTGAGCAGCGAGCTCAAAAAAATACTCAAAAAGTATTTAAATACGCTTAGCAGAATCCCTGCTAAGTATGAAGGAGAAGCTCAAGCTTGGTGGCTGCCCACTAAAGATCACTTCCCGTTCACAGTCACGGCCCGCTAAAGGTCATGACCCGCTGAAGGCCTACAGGCTGTTGGTGGGAATGCGGGCCTGCCGCCTGGGTGGCTGTCTGACCTGCTCATGCAGGCAACCACTCAGGTTAGCAGCGGATAAATCAGTGGATGGCGGAATGCTTCTGAAGCAACAGCCGCCGCCTGGTAAGCAGCGGGGGCTGACGCTGATGCTGATCGTGTACGGTATGGATGCACGAATCCAGGCGGGCACCGCATCCATGTCCGGCCGCATATGTACAGACCTGTGCAACAGCCGGCGCCGCAGCACGCGACACCTTGTGTTGCAACAACACCCGTAGTGTTACTTATCTACACATCGCATGCCACAGCCCAGGCCGCAGCAACGGCATGCACAGACACAAGGGCATGCACTGGCTGTGGTACGCTTGCTGTCACCAATGGAGGGAGCGCAAGGCACACTTGGCAGCTAGCCGCAAGGGACGTGCTGCAACAGCATCGCAACAACATGCATGCTGGCCACGCTAGCCACGCTAGGAACACGCAACAGCCTCGGCTGCTGCCCTTGCGGAAGATCAGCTGCATGAACAATATTTTGCAGGCTCAGCAAATATGCATGCGGCTCATGCTGTGAGCCGTCAGGAAGCCCTTGATGCATAGTGGGTTGCACGTACCTGGGACCGCCTGAGTGGATGGGAGGTGGCAACACCAGAGCTGACGTATGCTGCCGCTTGGTTGCCGCCTGATGGCACCCATGATTGACCATGCTAAGGTTCGCGTGCTTGCGACGTCTATCCCTCTTCTCTTTGGTGTCTCGGGCACTGTCTACGCGTCCACCCTCTCGCTGATGGTCTCCCACCTGGGCCTGTCACACCGACCAGCGAGTGCAACCTGCGCTTCCATCCAGTCTCATGCCGTGCGCTCCCTCTGTTCTGTGTTTACTGCTAAGCGTTTCGTGGAGCACCAGCACGCTTCCGCCGCTGCTGACGTTGCGTGATGGCCCCCTCCCTCCTTGCATGCATATGGTCTCGTGGTAGATAGGGTGCTGCATTTCATGCGGCCCCTTCCTCAATGTTTACGCAGTGTGCGCCGTGCGCCCTGTGTAGCCACTTTGCTTTACTTTACTTACTGACTGCTATCATTAAATATCGTGTACGTACGACTGGTGCTGTGACTTACAAGCTTGTGCCACTTGCCAGCCATGCTGACGTGATGGGCATAACGCAAAGCGTAACAGGCAGCGCTGGCTAGTGCCGCCTTTACAAGCCATGGTATGCTGCTAATAATGGTAGGAGTGTACGTTCAGGACTGGTAAACCTGTGTAAGGCGGTTTTGTTCGTTCTGTTCTTTCTGCCCTGCACTGCTCACCAAAACCCTTGTGCAAACCGAGACCTGGGAGAAGCAGTGCCACCGCCAACATCTTCAGAGGCACGTCATCGCGGTGCTCAGCCGTAGCTTGCTTACTATGCTGCTCACAAACGGCTTGCGTCCGACCCACCTTGCCAGCTACTAGACTATGCACGATATGTCGCAAGTCGTCGGCCCTCTGGTTTTGCCAGGAAACAAGACGTTCACTTATCTCACAGCAACCTGAACAACCTGGCATGAGGAGCTACTTTGAACTTGTGTCCGGTTTGCGTGCGTGGGCTCCGCCCCGTCGCTTTTTCGAGTCCAAGTATATATGTAACTGCCGGGGCGGGGAGAACTGCTACACCCAAAACGAACTGCTATGTGAGAACTGCTATGTGAGAACTGCTGACCAGCACGCCGGACCCTGCAGCTGAAGTATGTTGTGTCTTGCTTGCTTGACTCCGTTTGCATGGTATCAATGGTAGCTTCCCTGCGATGACTGCGAGTGTGAGTGTGAGTGCGAGTACGGCAAGCGTGAGCTGTGAGACACAAACTTCTCCACTCCCTGACAGATGGCCTTTGGTCCCAACAGATGGGCTTCGGTGCCAACAGATGGCCTTCAGTGGCCCGCAGGAAGGTGTCGATAAGCACTGCTGGCAACGGTGTATATGTATGGGTGTTGAGCCAGCCTGTTACGAAGGCATCTGATTCACTTTACCCGCAGGGCAAGTTGGCTCCGCTCACACGCTGTGAACGGCTTATACCCTGTTGCACACTCTACTTAAGCGTGTCACTGTTGTTTCCGACGCTGCTGAGCACTACACCAGGCAGCCCAGTTACATATAGCGAGCCTGAAGGCATGCAAGGCAGGTCGCTACACGTCGTGGCGCTTGCTCTTTTGGTAGTGCTGAGCACACCACCAAGCCTGGCCAGCAGCAGGCGGCCTCTGGCAAATGAAACGCCCAAAGTCCTTGTGTATGAAATGAGTGACTGCCAAGGTTTTCAGGTAACCAATCTTGAACTGCTGCTGCATGCAACAACCCGAACAGCAGAGTCCTGCTTGATTGTTCATTCTGCCGCATGCTGTGGCTACACAAGCAACACACCGTTGCTCGCTTGGTTGGCTGTATGTATGTTGCCTTCAGAAACTGGAGGTGTCCATTGACAGCTCAGAGAAATATTGCAGCAACTGCTTTGACTCCTGCCTCAAGCGCTTTCCAGATGGCAACAACGTAGACGACACCAAGCGGTCTGTGTGGGTGCCGGCGGGCGTTGAGGTTAGTAAAATAGCAGGCCCGCTGTATTTATGCGTGTGCACCACTCTGATTTTGCACTACGTCGTGCAGATACATATAAGGTGATTATGCGGGCGAGATGAATGCTTGGCAAAACCTTGGAAGCTATGCTGCAAGCCATGGAAGCTATGCTGCAAGCAAATTGTTTGCCTGAACTTACCATTTGTTGGCAGCGCAATCAATCGGCAAGCCTATATATGTGTCTCAGCTACCGGTGACACCGGCCGTTCAAGCCCTGTGCCGCACTATAGCAGCACGATAACTGAGTGGCACTGGCCAAACCGATGCAAGCACCTATTTCGCAGTATATGTATGGCTTGAGGCTTCACTTACGTGTCCCAGCGATCAACCGCTTGCACCGCAGGTAACAGCTGACACCAATTGTGTTGGCAATTTCAAGTACAATACTGTCAGCCAAGCAGGACATTGGTGTAGTGCTGATAGCGATGACAACAGCGCAGGCATCTGCATCAACTTGGGCACACCAAAATCCTTCGGCAACCTTGCGTTCAAGAGGGTGTCTGAATGCCCACCGCAATTCTTCATATCTACGGGCACCACGGCCGACGGCCTCCAGGGCAATTGTCTGCAGCGCAAAGACAAACCCACCGCCCTAACCTCTGAAATCTCCGTCGTCCAGAAGCCGTGCGATGGTTCCCTGGCATCCAGCTGGTACTGGGACACGAGTGAGTTTGGGAAATATTTGGGAAGTTGTTTGGGAATCAACGGCGGTATGTATCCTCGCTATCCTCGCAGCCTGCCATGCGTGGCTGGGAGCAAGTCTGTGAAGGCGGCCCAAGGGCCGGCATAGCATGTCACGTGCATCATCGTCTGTGATGTATGCTGTAGACCTACCTGTCTCGGCAACGGACCGTGGAGCTGTGGCATGCTCCTGCATGAAGCGCACAGTTCAAGATGACCTTCAGCAAGACCAAGCAAGGCCCCGATAGTTAGCCCCGCCCGTTGCATCGTTGCCCACGCACAGTTGTCATTGACAAGCAAGGCTTGAATCGTGGGCTTGGATTGAGCACAAGTCGTGCTTGTTTCGCTAGGCAGGCAGTTCAACAGTGGCTCCTATACATATGTTACACTACTGTCACCTGAACGGACGGATGCGTGACTGGACTAACTGGATGCTCTGCAGTCAACGGGGTCCGCTACTTGAAGTCCCAAGACGGCCGCTGCCTGGATGTTTCGGCCGGCCAATCTATTGGTAAAGGAGCACCTATGGTCGTTACCACGTGCACCTACGGTATCGGTCAGATATGGGATGAATTGGACGACCCGGTTCATCCTGGCAGGTGTGTTAGGGCAAGGTTGGGTGCTTCTGCGGTAGCCACACATGTGACTGCGATGTGCGAGTGGGTGCACCAAAATGTGGTCGGTGTAGGTGCCAGCTAGGACGTGAAGGGCATGCATGCATGATAGATGCGTCGGTGCCCTGATTAACAGAAATGGGCATTTACAAACGCAACCTGTGTGCACGTGGATGTGTGGGCCGCAGGGTTGTTTCCGCCCACGTAGCAACTCCACTACCACGCCGGGCCTCTGCATTGAGATGCCAGGCAACAGTGCAGACGCCATGCTTATAGCCCGGCTGGGGGTCTGCAATCAAGGCACCGAACAGAGTTTCAAACACTGGACGCCGCCGACCACAGGTGTGTGTTACGTCAAGGTTGCCATGCGGGTGTGCAGTGTGCTTGTGCTATTTTGCATGTGCATGTAAAAGTAGACACTACTGCTCCCGAGGATGGTGAGGTGTCTGATCTGCTGGGGTGTGCTGTGAAACGAGCGACGGTCTATCTAATGATTGCAAACTGCGGTTGACTGCCGTAAGCTCGATCTGTCAATAAAGTGTTGGGATGTGTGTCAGTTTATGCCCATTCATACGCTGAACCCCATGCATGCTGAATTAGCAATGATACTGGCTTTCAAGCATGTTGGCCGAGGACGACTGGAGCAGTACCAACAGCAGTGCCAATATGTGCATCATCACGCTATGTTTCTCTCCCCCTCCCCCTCGACCGCTTGATGCTATTGGCACACATGTGTAAGCACATAGATACACGTACCCCACGCCATTACCCTAAATGCATGCATGGCTTGCCTAAACTGCTTGCAGCATCCTTACCTAAGGGCAAGTTCTACCTAGCCACAAGCCGGACGACTTACAACTATGAAACCTCTTGTCTACAAGCTAGTCTTGTGAACGGAGAACTGGAGGAGACCGCCTGCTCCGGTGCTCCCCATGCCCGCTTTGAGGTGGTGAATGCTGGTAAGGCCTATCTGCCTGGCATGTTGTGTCTTGCTTGCTGGTGACCAAGTTACATTGCATATATGTACATACCTGTTGGCTTGGAGCTAGACCCGTTACGGTATTGGCGTTCGTGCATGTCATGTATGGCACATACAGCGTGGGTGTCTGGGTGACCCCATGCGTGTGCCTGTATGTGTTTGCAGGCACTGATTTGCCGGACTACGCTGGTCGTCCTATGTACTACCAGCTAAGGCTGGCTGATGGCAACTGTATTGCTGCCCAGCAATTGTCAGCGGGCAGCAAAGTATCCAAGGCCGCATGCAGTCAGGATGCAAGTGGTGACACCACACAATACTTCATGTTCGCAGTCCGTTCTGGCAGGTAATTTTGAATCGCATTGAGTGCTATGGCTCAAATCGCTGTGGTCATGCAAGGGCGTAGGTATGCACGCAATACTGGATATACTGGATACTGCATGGGTACGCTGTGGTGCAATACTGAACAGGGACGTGAGATTTTTCTAAGTCCAAAACCACCACTTTGAAAACAACCATGTGAAAAGCAACAGAAAGGTAAAGCAGTCGAAATGAAAGTATGTCTGGAAAGCGTTTTTCGGGCGTCAACGTGTCCATCACCTTTGCGCAAGCACGCCATACGCTGAACGGAAACCAAGGTGAGTGGCTGCACCAGGCCACGAACATTATTGCACGTGCCTTCTTCGCTCTGTCGTTGTTTTCTGCTGGTTGCACATCTGGAGCGTGCGAGCCTGCTGGCTGCGGCGCTGCGATTGGACACACTCGCTGCCGCGGTTCTCAACAACACTTCAGCACCAGCCTCTGCTGGAGATACCTCTTGTAGCCCTGCCCCCAAGTGGCCCAAAGGCCTAGCTCGATTGAGCTCTTCAGGAGCGAGCCGCTGCAGCCCTCTCGGACAGTCTGTTTGTGCGGTGCAAGAGCGTGGTCAAACATCACAAACGCGTTCATCCAGCTGTGCATCGCTGCACTGCAGCAACCGTATGCTGAAACCCATCCTTAAAGCAAGTTACACGCTGTGTTTCAGCAGCACTCCACTCAGAGACATGTTCGGGACGGTCAAACATGCAGGTGTGTCGGACCCTGCGCCTGTTGGTGTATACGAGTACGAGAAGCTAGGAGTAAACTTCCTGGTGTTTAGGTAACTGTCAAGCTTAACGTTTGCCCTGTTGGTTTGAGTCCATGTGCAAACCGGTGCTTGCATCGTATGCCTTGACAAGGCGGCGGGTGCCGATGCACTTGGAAAGGGTCAAGCCAGGCTCAGCCGGGCTTGCGGTTCAACAGACTGGCAGTATGAAGCAACACTATTATGTATGTCTGGGCCTCAATGGTACATATGTGCATTTCCCCAGAGGGATGGTTGACTTAGAAATTCTCACGTCCCTGTTCAGTATTGCATGACAGCGTACCCATACTGCATACTCACTAAGTGTGACCTGTGTCTGTCGCATCATCATCAGTATAACACTTGCTCAGTATCATTGCCTATGACGGTGGGTTTGCCACACATGAGCAACACAACGGGCTGAGTGCAATCTAGTCTTTAGCGTCAGCATTCATTCCACCTACCTACCTGTCGTCATGCTGGTCATCATTACATGGCAAATTCGCAGGAACGATGACCCTGAAGGTTTGCAGCGCTTCAGTTTGAGGCCCCGTAATGCGCAAGGGTTGTGCATCGCTACGCAGAAGCTGTCCGCATGCAACGATGACCTGGAGCAAGCGCTTGCTGTGTGGCTGCCGCCGAGCGGTGCGTATGCTGCATGCAAGCATTGAATTTACTGGCATTGGTGCAGTATCGCTGCAATATGTATGTGCAGCTCAAGTCAGTGGGTCGTTTGAGGCACCTGAAAGTGCACATGGTTATGTGTTGCGATCACGCTGACGATGCTGTCATGCGCTTGAATCCAGGTTACAACATGATATTGCCGTTGACGTCTGCAACCGGCCTGTTCCAGCTACAAGTGATAAATACAGCTACGCAAGTTCAGCTGGCCATACTGAAGCGCTACGCAGATAACCACACAGACACTTGGTACAAGATCGGGTCGCGCGACGACAGCAGCAACCCTGCAGGGCCACGTGAGCTTCTGGTACAAGCAGACGGCAACTTGGTGCTTTACAATGCAAAAACGTTTGCACCAGAATGGGCTTCCAACACAGTTGGCCAAGGTCATCCACCGTACAAGCTCGTCATGAGGGATGATGGCAATTTGCTCTTGTACGACAACCAGTACACCAAGATGTGGTCAACCGACACTGGATACTGTGAGTAGCATGTACGCGGATTAACCTTTTTGTTTTTTGTTTTGGACGGGAACGGTTACAGGCTAGGACACCGCTGCCAAGGCAGGCGGAGACAGCCTGCATATGACGGCACTTGACACATACAGAAATGCGTGTCGGGGTTTGGGCACAAATCCTGCATGTGGGAGTAGTGGGTGTGAACCCTGCGGGCAGTGCGGTGTGTGTCCATGCATCCAGCTTATGCTACAACACACTTACGTGTGTCGTCAGAAGCAAATTGATGTGTATCGGTCAAGCTAGCCAAGGACTGGAGTTGGTATTACTGTATTGCCGATATGTGTCATATCATGTTTCTCTCACCCCCCTCCACGACCGCTTGATGCTATTGGCACACATGCATGTGTAAGCACACCGACGATTCCATTACCCTAAATGCATGCATGGCTTGCCTATACTGCTTGCAGCATCCTTACCTAAGGGCAAGTTCTACCTAGCCACAAGCCGGAAGACTTACAACTATCAAACCTCTTGTCTACAAGCTAATCTTGGCAGCGGAGAGCTGGAGGAGTCCGCATGTTCCGGTGCTCCCCAGGCCCGCTTTGAGGTGGTGAATGCTGGTAAGGCCTATCTGCCCTGGCATGTTGCTGCTGTGTCTTGCTTGCTGGTGACCAAATCATACATGTACAAACGGTTGGCTTGGAGCTAGACCCGTTACGGTATTGGCATTCGTGCATGTCATGCATGGCACATACAATGTGGGTGATGACTCCATGCGTGTGCTATGTTTGCCTGTATGTGTTTGCCCTTGCAGGTGTGCCGGACTACGCTGGCCGACCTGTGTACTTCCAGCTAAGGCTGGCTGATGGCAACTGTATTGCTGCCCAGCAATTGTCAGCGGGCAGCAAATTATCCAAGGCCGCATGCAGTCAGGATGCAAGTGGTGACACCACACAATACTTCATGATCGCAGTCCGTTCTGGCAGGTAATTTTGGATGGTATGGATGGCCATGGAGGGGATCGCGTTTGTACCGACCAGAGGGTACCAATCAGAAGGTGCTTGTGTTCGTACCTGCTTTGAACCCACTAAACCCACGATCTTGACAGTTACACAGCAGCCAGCTGATGCAGAGCATGTATCATCGCATGGCATTAGTGCTATGGCTGAAAAGGCTGTTGTCGTGCAAGGGCGTAGATCTGCACGCAATACTGTTGAACGGCGAATTTGCTCAGCAAGGAATCGTGCATACTCACCAAGTGTGACCTGTATCTCTCATTATCATCAGTCCAGCACTTGTTCAGTATCCTTGCCTATGTGACGGTGGGAGACTAGTTGCCACGTCTGCGCAACACAACAGGCTGAGTGTCAATCAATCTTTTATGTCAGCATTCAGTACATAGGTCGTCATGCTGGACATCATTACATGGCAAATTCGCAGGAATGACGACCCTGAAGGTTTGCAGCGCTTCAGTTTGAGGCCCCGTAATGCACAAGGGTTGTGCATCGCTACCCAGAAGCTGTCCGCATGCAACGATGACCTGGAGCAAGCGTTTGCGGTGTGGCTGCCGCCGAGCGGTGCGTATGCTGCATGCAAGCATTTACTCTACCATGTTTGGAGGTTTGTGCAGTATCGCTGCAATATGTATGTGCAGCTCAAGTCAGTGGGTCGTTTGAGACACCTGAAAGTGCACATGGTCATATGTTGCGATCATGCTGACAATTTTGTCATGCGCTTGACTCCAGGTTACAAAGTGATATTACCGTTGACCTCTGCAACCGGCCTGTTCCAGCTACAAGCGATGAATTCAGCTACGCAAGTGCAGCTGGTCATATCGAAGCGCTACGCCGATAACCACACCGAAACTTGGTACGAGGGGGGCTGGCGCGACAGCAGCAACCCTGCAGGGCCACGTGAGCTTCTGGTACAAGCAGACGGCAACTTGGTGCTTTACAATGCAAAAACGTTTGCGCCAGAATGGGCTTCCAACACAGTCGGCCAAGGTCGTCCACCGTACAAGCTCGTCATGAGGGATGATGGCAATTTGCTCTTGTACGACAACCAGTACGCCAAGATATGGTCATCCGACTCTGGACACTGTGAGTAGTATGTATGAGGATTAGCGGGATACGACGGCATTGGACATCTACAGAAGCGTGTGTCGGGGTTTGGGCCCAAATCCTGCATGTGGGAGCGAACCCTGCGGGCAGTGCGGTGTGTGTGGTGGCATGGCGGTGCGGTGCGGGCGGTGCGGTGTCCATGTTTGTATTCAGCTCATGCTACAATCAATGTGTGTGTCAGTGGAGTAGGTGACATCATTGCGTTATAGCCGCAGCCAGCTGTCCATGCTATTTGCTTAAGTCATGAGCCAGCATGCCGGTGTTGTCAGCTGACATGCACCACTGCGACTACTGCCAATGCTGACATACACCTACCTACCTCGCCACAATCTCAGGGGTGCCTCCCTCCGAGCCATTCTTCATTGCGACGAGTCAAGGGCCAGATAGCAACGAGGAAGTGTGTCTGTATGCACGCGTCATGCTTAGCAACTGGGCGTTCCAACTGCGCTGCTCTGGAGCACCATGGGCTGCCTTATCAGCCAAGCCAATTGGTGAGTCAAATCATCAGCGCCTTCGTCATCGAGGACTAAGGAGACCGCATGCCATTTAATGCCTCTGAAATTGTGCTGCATCAGGCTTCATGTGATTCCAGCACAGATTACGCAGAATGAAGGTGAAGTGTAACAAGCTCATGCATGCGCCGAAATAACGGCAAATGCTGTGCAACATCGTGCATACGTGTGCGTCCCGGAGCCTTCAACTTGCAGGTGCACTTCTCAAACGGTATCGTCCCCTTGTGCCGCTGATCCGCGTACACCTAAATAAACACAATGCATGGAATGCATGCATAGCATGCATCCCCACTCAGTTATTAATATCATGCCCTGTGCCATGTCATGTTCCGGAAATCAATGATTGCTTGTGACATACAATAACGCCGTGCAGATAACCGATGGTATCAGGTCCGGACCATGGCCGGCAAATGCTTGGAGGCAGAATATGACGCCAGTGATCCCACATCCAGTGGTATCAACATGAAAGACTGCGACAGCAACAACTTCAAGCAGCTGTGGGAGTTTCCCACGGTGTACTCTGGGTAAGCGACGGCATAACACAGGCCAACAAAGTGCATGATGAGGCATACGGGGTTTTCCAAAAAATACGCTTACTGTGCTCATCACATTACCAGCGGAACGCCATGCACCGAAGGCGTTTCTCACGTGGATGCACGGAGTTCAGGTAGACGTGCATCACAAGGGTTGACAGGCCCAACACATGCATGTGAATATGTGATGCTTCCAGTACGCCACCGTTGGCAAAGGCAACGTTGCAAGGTGAGGGTCACATAAGAGCGGTTTGATGTCACGACTCAATAACAGCCTGCTGAGCATGGATGCCATTGATTGGTTATGTGCTTTGCATGCAGGTCCAGTGCGGAGGTGCGATTCCAGATGCGGGCCCGCACCGGCTTGTGCGTCGACCGAGAAAATCTCCGGAAAGTCGTCGATCCTCGCGACTTTGTGTCCATGCAACCATGCAGCACGAGCTCGACCAAGCAAGCCCTGTCTGTTTGGTATCCACCACCGTCAACATCGTCGACAGGTGGGTTTGGTGGGCTGCTTGACTTGCCTAGGAGAGCGTGCCTGCGTTACACTGATTCATGCTTTCCAACACAGTTGGCGCATGTAGCGCATGTGGGGAGGGCTTCTGCATTTAACCCACACGTGATGCGTGTTGGTGCACACACTTAACCGCATGAACGTTGCGCCACGAGGACAAACTCGTTTTACCTGACGCATGCATGCAAACCCTTGATGCTTCAGCTGCTTCATGCATGGGCACCTTGATTGCAACACGGTTTGACTCCCACTCCTACACCACGGGCTAGGTACCAAAGATGAATGCAGGTAACTTGCTGATGTGACAGTGCTTGGCATCACAACAGGTTATTACCGCTACATGGGCTGCTTCCAAGACTCCCCCTTCGTGGACCAGCGGACACTGCCCGTCCTATTGTCTCAAGAGAAGTTGACCCCGGCTGCGTGTTACCAGCAAGCTGCTGCGCTGGGCTACAACGTGTTTGGGGTACAGTGGGGAGAGTGCCGCGCTGGCAGCGATGCACATACCGCAGTGTCGCTCGGGCCAGCAGACGGGCAATGCAACAAGAAATGCAAAAGCGATGACACCCAGATGTGCGGTGGAGATCATGCCCAAGACATTTACATTGGACCCACAGGTGGGTGGGTTTGTAGTGGATGCATGCATGTGTGTTATTAGGGTTATTTGCATCTTTTTCTTCCCAAGGGGCCATGCTGTGTGCTTCCCATCGGGCTGTGCAGTGTGCATACGCGTGGGAATAGACACTTAAGTGCACCTGACGAGGCGCCTGAGCTGATATGGCGGCGCCCACCAACCGAACGGCGGTCTGATGGTCGTCCTAACGGTGCCTGTAGTGGGAGCGGTCTGTCAGTGCATGTGCATGCATGCATGCGTGTATGAGGTTTTGAGTGAGTTGCTATCACAAATTTCAATGTTTTGCTTTGTTTGCACCGCTGCTATGGTTGCTGCATCTGCCTCAGAACGTACAACATTCAAGGCCACCTTGCCGCTTCAATCGCCTCACAGTCTGTACAAGCTGGATGTCAAACAGCAAGATGGAAGTTCAGGATGGAGCTACAGATCTAGTGTCAAGCTTGTATTGGTCAGGACCAGTGACCGACAGGAGGTGTGGGGTTCAAGTTGGGGAGCAACCGCAACATATAAGCAGGAGCCTCCGTACCAGATCGTGGCGCAGTCAAATAGCAGACTTGTGCTTTATGACCCTACCTTGGGCATCTCACCTCGTGGCTTTGAGGGCGTAGATGAGGGTATTTGGTCGTCAAACACCTTCACCAACAACGCTTCCGCACCGTTCAAGTTGTCCGTACAAGACAATGGCTACGCTGCGGTGTTTGACGCCAACGGCTATGTCATGTGGGCTACCAAGACCCCAGTGCCTCGTAAGTCCCTGTAGAGTACAGCTTGATGTGGCAAGAATGGATCCTGTGCTTGTAGTACCCTACTTGGTTGCTACACTAGCTACATCTGCAGCATTTCCCTGTCGATTAATGTCAATGGCCTGTGCCTGTGACCTGGTGCCGGTCTACCTATCTGATGTGCAAACTGCCACACAGCACAGCTGCCAGCAGCTGTGTGTGTACGCAAGTACAGCTTTGAGTGACTTATCTCCCACTTTCCATTCAAGTCTAATAAGCCTCCATTCCTCATGTTGTTTTTGCGGTGCAGTTATGCCTGGTGTGGGCCGCACATCTTACATTGCTACGGGCAGCAAGGCATACGGGTTGCAAACCAACTGCCTGGAGGTACAGCAAGGCAACCAAGAGGTCTTGCAACAGGCCATGTGCTCAGCTGCGCCTCGCTCACGTTTTACAGTGGAATTGATTGGTAAGTGTGTCACCCACTTTTGAACACCGTTCCACCAGCCTTCCCACAAAGTGCATAGCCTCACGGCATCAAACCTATGGCACACTGCGCCGGCCACACCACCGGTTTCTGTTCCACGTGGCTCAGATCGAGTGAATTAGGCCTTGCAAACACAGGGACAGATCCTCGGATTACTCTGATGTGAAGATGTGCTTGTGGTCTACAGCGCATGTCCAGTATGTGCGGCAATGAAAAACCAAGCATTGCACGCAAGCTTCCGGGCAGTCAACAACTGATTGTATGTGCCCACCCTGCGGCTCATTTCCCACTCAGATGATGGCACTTACATGCGCTACCACGTCAAGAGCGTGTCTGGAACCTGTTTGACAAGCTCTGGAGGCCAAAATCCCACCCTGCGCTTTAGCACCTGCTCCACTGACACCACACAACACTTCACGTTCTTTGCAGTCGCCTTTGGCAATGGCAGGTATGAAGTGCACTTGCAATCGTTTTTTCGCTGATTGCTGGTGCGGTTCAGATTAATGCTGACGCACCACACCCCATCACAGCGATAGCTGCGACCACTTGAAGTATCCTTCATCCATGCAAGCTTGCAGCGGTTTGCAGGGCGCTGCAAGTCTGCATCCGTCACCCCATGGGGTGGGGGGGAGTCTCAGCCACGTATCCCCCCTGCTGCCCCCTGCCCTCAGAAACCTGTCCTGGTCAATCGAGTTTTGATCGTGGTTTTTGGCTTGCGCTGCAGAGCGGACGACCCATCAGGTGTTCAGCGCTTTGATATTCGCCCCAGCGACGACACAAGTCGCTGTATTGATATCCCGTCCAATGGCATTGGCTACAACCTCCAGGTTCAGCTGTAATAATAATAATAATAATAATACACCCCGTTGCCGGGGCTGTATGCTTGCAACGACATCAGCCCCGCCCAAAAGTTTACGTTCTGGGTGCCGCCCACTGGTAAGCGATTGGGCGTCCTACATGCATTACGTGGACGATACTAACAACACCTAGCATGATACCGTAGGTGCCGCAAGTGCTGAATTGCGCAGAGTGCCGTGCATGTTTTTTGTTGTCTTGCTGTGCTGCTGCTCTTGGGATTGTTTTCGTTGGTCTCGTTTTCCAGGATGAACAATGTTTTAGTCAGTGTTGTTGCGATGCTACCTTATGGCGCTAGGTGCCCACGCATCAGATGTTGTCCCCCGCTACCCCCGCCAGGTGCTCCCACTCCAAACGTTGCTCAATGCACCTCCGCCAGTGATGCGCTCACCCGCAGTTGCTGCAGTTGCATGCTTGTCTATGCCTTGCGTGTGGCATGCAATTTCCTTGCTAACACCTGTGCTACTTGATTGTGTGTCTTGCCGGGCCACACCTGGTTGCCTTGTACCAACCTAACCTACAGGGATGGAGGTGGCCTTGCCCTTGACGTCTGACAATGAGGTTTTCCAGCTGGGCATCTCTAACAATGTCCTTGCCCTAACAAGGACATTCGGTGCAGTCACCAGCACAACTTGGTCGCGGACTTGGAGCGCGTCTTCATCCGGCCCGTATGTACTTCGAGCACACCCTGATGGTTCGCTGGTACTATACGACTCTCAGGACATGCAGGTTATGTCCGAGGGAACGTTCGCCGGCGACGATCATTCCGTTGCACCCTACAGGTTGACCATGCAGAACGATGGGAACGTGGTCCTGCTTGATGCTAATGGCAAGCCGGTGTGGGCATCACAGACTGGTGGCCCTTCGCCTGCAGGTGAGCTGGGTTAGCTGGTACAAACTCAATAAGTCATACTATCAAGCGTTGCCAAGGATGGTGGGGATGAGGGGAAGCAGGCGATGGTGGTGGATGAGGGTGCAACGGGTGTGGCAGACCAGGGTGGCGGGCTGTCATGTAAACGCATGATTAGGGCAGTGTGTCATCTGCCGCATGCTGCGTTTTTGAGTTTTGGTGTAGGCTGAGCTGTTGTTCATCAATTGTCAACCCTTGATACATTGCAGCCCTTATCCCTGCCCACCGGAGCTGTGCGTGCAAAACGTGTGTGCACCACCTGGATGGAGTAAGACTGCCGTAAGCCCGTAACGCTTTATTTCCCATTGATGCTGACCACATGCTTTATTTGTTTGCAGGAGGATCGCTCTTCCTCATTGGTGTTGGGGCCAATATGGCGTCAACCTCCCAGTGCCTGACCACCCAGGACAACTCCGATTTGGCTGGCGCAATGAGGATCATATCAACACCATGCAGCACCAGTTGGAAACAGAAGTTGTGGGCGGAACCACTTGGTACGAGAACAAATGCTGGGTATTTGATGCTTGGGACTGGCAGTCTTTGCAGCCGGACAACAAGCCATACCCTACATGCCCGTATCAACTGCATGCAACACTTTCCGGGAATGGATTGGGTAATCGGTGCCCGCTGTCTGCTGTGAGGGTGGTAGAGGACAACATAAATGCGACAGCTTACTGCTGTATGTGGTTGTGCTGGCAGCCCATTTCAAGACGGTTGCAACACTATATCCTTTTGCATGTGCACAGGGAGAGAAGCTCGACATGCTTTCCGTGCTGCATGCTGTTTGTGCGTCAATTGTGCAAGCCATGCATGCAGCTAGCGTTTAATCATTGCATTCAAGCGGCGCGTGCAACTAACACCACTTGCTTGACTACTCCTTGCAGACACACCTGCAGCCGCCAGGTACCGCATCAGGACTTTCAACGGTCTGTGCCTGTCGGCCATGCCAGACGTTGAGGACGACACGGACACTATCTCCGTGGCGGCGGTGGCTTGTGAGAGCTCTCAGCTTGCGCAAATCTTCCATCTCTTCTCACAGCCGGCAGGGTAAGACGCTTAGTTGTGCTAGTACCACAACACAGAAGCAGCAGTAACTTCCATCCACGTTTAAGAGTCTGCGTGCATTCTGCTAAGGCACGCAGATCAGGCTTCGTATGCCAACATAAGTTAGCTTTTGTGTTATTGCCTTCGCTATGCAAGCACCTACAGACGGCTGCTGGTGTGGTTGTGTGTGTGCTGTCATGCAGGGGCTTTGCCGTCTCAACTGGGTACAAAACGCAACATTGCCTCACAGCCACCAACCTCACACCTCGTCTGGAGCTGCAGCGGTGTGGTGTGGTAGCTACAGACGGCATGGTACAGTAGCTACAGACGGCATGGTGCAGTCGTTTTCCTTCCCAAACCCGGCATCAGGTCAGCTTATGCGCATGCTTTAATGCTGTGCCAGCTAGCGTTTCACAACGCTGTGGTTGTAGTAATGTTCGCCTGTCATTTAATCATGCTCCAGGGTCGCTGCTAGCAGCAACCCTGGATAAATGACAGGCGAACATAATGGTGACCAATTTAATGCTCACCACACCACCAACAACACAAACACATGCGGTATGCTGCACGATGCATTTTCCATGCATGCGTGCACAACATGCACGACGCACGTGACTCTGTTACGGCGCGGCACCCCCTCATGCATCACTTAGCTCATCTCATCACGTGAGTGCATTGTGACTGATCGGTAGCGCAACCGGGCCCCAGGGGGTCAGCCTCGTCCTGTCCTGTCACCGCCTGCCTTGGCAGCGGTGTCCTAGCCTGTAACCGTTCCCGTCCAAAAAAAAAAAAAAAAAAAAAAGCGCAACAATCACGCCAATCACTGCAGTAACAAGGGGGCGGGCACCATGCTAGCTGACCATGCCGGATGCGCGCGTTTCGCAGATACGCAACTGGGCAAGGTCTGGTCCGATGACCGCAAGTACGGCGTCTATGTGGATAACAGAGGTGCCTTGATGCGATACGCTGGCTTACAAGAAGAAGAGCTTGTACCGCCTACCAATGACCACAACTGGCCGTACCGTTTTGTCCTCCAGAATGACGGCAACGTGGTGTTGTCTAACTCTTACGTGGTAAGGAGGGGCACCACGCCCACCACACCTGTGTAAAACTTTAGAAGATCTGTGTATGTTGATGCGTTGGGGCCTTATGCCTGTGTGCACGCTTCGTGCATCTATATATGGCATCGGCCGGGGCGGGGGGCCCACCATTACTGCTATTTCAGCTTGGTGTGTTCTCTGAATGAAATACTGCATTCAAACCAAGCCAATGTTGATGACTACTCTAATGCGCCGCTTTGCATTTGTATACCTTGCAATCGTTCTGTGAGCAGGCTCCGCCTACGTCAGCAATCAACATTCCAAGGGTCGATGTGTCTACATCTACCACATCCGCTTTCACGAGGGCATCCATCAACTCCGCCTTGCAGAATCTATTTGCGAGTATGCCATCTACGTCAAGCGAAGCCAATGCCAACAGTGATATTGCCTACATCTCCAGTGCCATCAACGACAACGTCGACATTTTCAACCCAACCAATCCCTACTTGGGAAACCTGCCAAAAGCCTCGCAAAGCATCGTAGGGAGCTTTGCAAGCGCGACATCATTCAAGCAGTCATTCAGAACAGCCGTAGCAAGCAAGCAGAACGCGCTAATCTGGGCATATCTCCGCCATTTCCAAGCCACGATGGACGTGTATGCAATCGATCGCTTTGATTGGCTACACAAGCGCATCAACACAATTTCGTCTGCCCGAGGTAACGCTGCAAAGGCTGACAACCAGGCAGCGGTTGAGCGCACGTGGATCATTTCCAACGATATTGCGGGTATTGCGGCCGGGGCATGCACCATCCTAGGCCTTGTCCTCGCGCCCTTCACAGCCGGGTGGTCCGTGTTGTTGATTAGCATCGGTACGACCCTGGGAAACTTGAACACTTTGTCCAGCGGTGTTGAGTCTCTTACAGACATGGTCTTTGCTCATCAGGAGTTCGAGCAAACCCGGCAGTACCTCCTTGCAGACCTGGACCTCTCAGCGCAGTTGGAGGTGTCGCTGAAGACTGTGGATGAGGCACGCGCTACACTCGCTTCCGCAATCCTGGATGTTACCTCAGAGGTCTTCAACCAAATAGCAACCTTGCCGGCAGCAGACCGCAAAGCCGCAGTTGATGCAGCGGGCGGCAAACTCACCATCCGTGATGTGGCTGACCTCGTGGCGGTGTACAACCTCAACTTGGGTGCGGTAATGAACGGCAAGGATCTGAAGGCA
This sequence comes from Chlamydomonas asymmetrica, assembly GCA_001662385.1. Taxonomy (NCBI): domain Eukaryota; kingdom Viridiplantae; phylum Chlorophyta; class Chlorophyceae; order Chlamydomonadales; family Chlamydomonadaceae; genus Chlamydomonas; species Chlamydomonas asymmetrica. The sequence goes on along the minus strand of BDDA01000120.1, from coordinate 29,787 downwards.
GCCTGCGTTGTCCTTTGGGACCTGAAGACCATCTACAGCGCTGTGAAACGGGTCAAGGAGATCAAACAGCTGTGGTCCAATCGGGACAAGTTTGAAGATCTGCTTTATGCCTCCCAGTCAGCTGTGGCTGCAGAGGTCTCCGCAGAGGTCAGCGGTGCTGTCCGCCATGCCGATGCCTTTGTGCCGATGGGCGCAGTGATCGACACCGAGAAGTTTGTCGACAACGAGCTGCTTGGCGCCATCAACACTGTGAGAAAGGTATTCAGCGAAAGCGATTGGTTTGCAAAATCGTCAGCGAAGGAATTGGCGTCATTAGGAGTGATGGCAGTTGGCGCGGTTGTCAACATTGCCTTTGGCTTGCGGGACCTTGATTCAGACGCGGCAAGCGACACTCTTGTTCGTCAAGCGGCAGACCAGCTACGCAGAACTGCAGATGACTTGGAGGACCGACTGCGCACGGTGGGCATGCTGTTGGGCAAGTATGCGCCTGTCGGCGTGCCTGATGGCATGCAGGACCGCTTGAGCAGCAATCAATGGCTTACCTCTGGTGCGGTTGACGGCAACTACGCTGACTACAACTCAAAAGCAGTCACCAACACCTCCACGTTGTACAGCAAGGGAGGCTACTTCAGGCTCACCATGCAGCCGGACGGAAACCTCGTTACATACACCGCCACCGGGCTCCCAGTGTGGGCCACAAACACCGTGTCAGATAAGAGTAAGACATATCAAATGGTGTTTGATTGCCTTGGCAAGGCAACCGTTTTCGGCACTCCAGAAGGTCAAACCGAGAAGCATTTCAGCGTTCGCACCAGCCCCGTCAGCTTAACGGATGGCGACTACCCGCAGCTGTGCTGGCTTGTGTTGGACGACAGTAGCCAGCTGCACATCGAGCAAGCGGTGAGTGTTGCATTAATTGGCATGAAAATGCCTGAGCTTTGTGCAGGTCATGGATCTGGGTTGTTGCATGTGTGAGCGCATGCATGCTTGCCTTAGCGTGGCGTGTCCCGTGAGATCACCCAGCTGAACACAGCACGGCTGAGTCTACAGCAGCTGGGAATCATTGTGACATACAAAATTGGTGTTTAATGGGGCTGCGGGCACCGCATGGGTGTGTGGCCCTCATTGCCGCTCCCAGTCAAGCGCTTGTCCTACCAGGATCTAATCAGACATGCCAGATTGCTTGCACCCTTCCTGGCTGCATGTTTGCGTGTTTGATCAATCTGCTCACACTGCCAACGCAACCCCTCCCTCCCTGTATTCCCCATGTGTGCAGTTCGCTGCCCCGCAAGTGCTGTGGCAGACCGGCCCTGCTAACAAGGGTGTCCCCCCATACAAGCTCACCGTATCGTCAGACACAGGCGCGCTCGTCTTGACAGACGCTGCCAACACCGAGGTTTGGAGGCGGTTCGGGAAGTGATGGTCGCTGGCCAATCCAAGCTATTGGGGCGTGAAACCGCAACCCATTCCTAATCACATGCACGCATGGGATGGTGTTTCTTCCTAGTCCAGCCAACAATTTATGTGCACACATGTCCATTGATTGCATACTTGGACAGGAATTGCATAACATCAGTCAGTATGTCCTTCATATTGTTCACCACCATTATGGCCAAATCAGGTATTTTCAATGTATATTGAATTGTTCATGCACGGGCCGGCAAGCAGGGATTCCAGCTCAAACGCCACCATCAGCAGTGAGCAGCAGCTTTCAATGCAGCGCACAACCGTGTCGTTTGTGGATATGTATGCAGATGCCGTCTCTGAGATAACCCCCTCATGCGGTGCATTTACTTGCATGTACCACCTAGCTTCCGATCAGCTCCATCCATTTCATGAGCGCACCTGTCCTAGCTAGCTAACACCGTTTGTTGCCCGAGTACCATCTTCATAACCATCTTCATAACCATCACCCCATCCATCGCCTTTCATCTGTCCCCTTGCCCTTGCCTAGCCCTCCGCGGCTTATATGCTCCTCATTTCCGATTGTTACTTCATCCTTGTGCGCCTTGCATTTGACTTATTCCCCTCTTCCCCCGCCCAACGCTGCGGTTAATCCATCACTGCGCCCTTTCTGCATGCTTGCAACATTCACTGGCATAGCCCATATCAACGGTTCTGAACACCTGTCCCCATGGCATTATCCATTGATGGCCTGATCGGTGGTGATGCGTACATCCAATCGGTAATGCCTGTTTTCTCTGCACAATGTACATATCTTTGCATTTGTATTGACTTATGGTTGTTTCCTAAGCACACCCCACAACTTCACAAATTGTTGCGATCGTGTGTCTGCTGCTTTGACAGGTGCAATGACACCTCTTGCGCTTGCGGCACTTGGCAGCCGCCTTGAACGCATCATGTGGAAGCATGCGTGCTTTGCCTGCAGCACTAGCACTAGATATGAGTCTCTGCCTGCTTGCACTTTATTTTGGCTCTGTCATTGAATGCTTAGAGTGCTACCTAGGAGTGCATTCTCCTGCATGCATTCTCAGACTGCTATCACAACGCTTGTAAATTAAGGTCACGACACCTGGCTGACGAGTGCGCCAAATGTGCCGGTGCAAGGGTTTGATACTCAATTCCCCACTATCCCTACCCCAGACAGTGTCACCATATCCCTCGGAGCTCGCTTTGGCTGGGGTGGTTGCGATGGAAGGCCCTGCGGGCCGCGCCCAGGTGCACCTGCTTGACTGCACAGCTGTCAAATGATTGCACTAGTTACACACTGGGGCCTGCCTGCCACCCCACCGCCTTCCTATGCGCGCTAGTCCAGCTGTAAGGTCCATCCTTTGGCGCTCTTACTTGTGAGCTTTGTTTGTTGGAGGGTGCCCTGTGCTGGCAGCTTTCCAAAATGACCAAGAGCTGGGCCCAGTCACACAAGACAGCTGAGCTGGGGTGAGAGTTGGAATGCACCTGAGGAAATGGTGACCAGGGACTGTCCCCACACTCTGTTGGAGCGCTGGTGTACACCCAAGCCTGTGACCGTCCGCATGCATGCAGTGCGTGGATCTAACATGCCTGATAGATAACATGTCTTCCACAGCGAGGGCGGCCTGGCTGGGCACTGTTTGCAATAACCAACATGCTGCACATCAGCCTAGGTGCCCACCGTGACCGTAGATAGAATGGCATATGTAAATTACAGCGATAGAAACGAACAGTGTTGAGGGCAAGGCGCAGGCCGGTACCATGGTGTGCAAGAGGGAAAGTAATCCATACCACAACAATAAAAACGTTCAATTTGGTTCCTTGAAATCAGGTGCCTACACTCAGTGCAACCGATTGCTGGCATGTGGACAAACTATGGAGCGCGCACACGGACACCCCCCCAATCAAGCGCGCATGTATGGCGTGAACCTTGACTGCTGCTAGCTCATGACGCGTTAACCAAGCCCGGCAGGGGTGTACCTGCCTGCCTATCTCAGCGTATAGAAGGCCTGGGGCACATGGTGCATGCTGTTTTGGATAGCTGGAGGGCTGGCTGCACCGTGACGGATTGAATGGCTATGAGTGAATGGCTATGTTTAGTACACAACATTTCTGACTGTCAGGGGGGTAGCTTATAAGTTATGCACCTGGGTGTGGGGGACTAGCATGTGGTCAGGTGAGGGGTTCACTACGCATCGCCTTGACCCCCATCACCAGAAGATGTCACCTGTGTGACTAAGTTTGCCCGCATACAGTATGCCCTGCATAGTACGGTACTAGCACTATACGTGCACTGTATGAACATGATTTTTGAGCCCGAATGTGGATGAGGATGCGGATGAGGAAGGCATGGAAGGGGTGAGGGAATAGAGGGAATCATTGCCCGTTGCTCGGGGGAGGTGGGGGGTGGATGGGGTGCTGTCGAATAAGTGCCAGGCACCAGGTGTCGGGGTCAGCAATGCACGCACACCTAGGCATTGACAGCACGGACCGGGCATCAGGGTGCAACGGTGTTTTGGGGTGTTTAGGGGTCTGGCACGTATGTGTATGGACACAAATGAACAGCATTGGCGCCAACCACTGCCTCTGTCCCCGGCCTAACGCAACAGCAGATAGAGAGGGAGCAAACAGCGTGAGAGTGGATGGAAGTGCACGTGGCAGACGCCTGTCGGTGACAGGCGGCCCAGGTGGGAGGACATGGCCGATAGGGTGGACGGGTGGACAGCGCCGGAGACGCCCAGCAGCAGAGGGACGTGGCTGATGTGGCGCACTACACCCCAAAGTGCTGGCCGTGGTGGAGCGCACACATCCAAGGCTATGTATTGAGCGGCCGCACGGGCGCGCTGGCCATCCGAGGAATAATCGCAGCAGAACTTGAGCTCCACCAAGACCAGGGCAGGAGCAAAAGCCGCCAGCTCAGGCGGGCACAGCAAAGTGATGTCTGGGAGGGAGGGAGCGGCCGGCGCAGGCAGCTGTGAGAAGGCCTGGGGCAGAGAACGAAGCGAGGGGCGGATGGAATGGATTGCAGGATACAGTGGGTGGGTTTCATTGCTGCATTTCGGATGGTTGGTGTATGTGCATGGGGCAGGCTGGTGGCGATGCTCACTGAATTGCTCATTGCGTCAATTGTGCCTTACTTTCCATACATGCCGGCGCAGTCATATGCATGCATGCGCGGTATACCACCGTAGTGGTGTTCCATTTGAGCACTTTGCAGCACTGAGTGGCTGCATGCACCAAGCCGCTGCTCCGATGGCTGCTGCGTGACATGGAAGAGGAGCCTGAATTACACAAGTCAGGGTTACTGTGGCGGACGATTGCCGCCTGTAGCAGAGGCAGAACGCTCCTGTTGTAACCCCAGGCAGCTTTGTGGCAGGCGCTGCACACAACCACCACTCTCTATTGCATCTGGTCGGCGTGAGCCTCACAACACGCCAGCAACATGACGGCCGCGGCGGTGGTACGCACAGCCGTCACCATGCTGCTAGGCGAAATCTCCAGCTCAGCCGATCCAAGTTGCATGAGCACCCGGCCTGCAGCATTCCCAGGGCCCTGATGTCCGTTTGCATGGGGGTGCTGTCTTCCCAACCGGCTTTCTTGTCCATCTGGACTAGCAACGGTTTGTGTAGGGTGTGGCCACCCTCTCGCTCAGCCGGATAGCGCGTGCTCGTTGCAAGTGTTGCTCTCCGAGGCCAGGACTGGCTACGCCTTCGCTCCCAAGCTGACCTGGTTTGCACTTCACGCAGTTCACCTCGCGAGCCCGAGACACAGGGACATCTTAGTATGAGCTAGAGAGATGTTACGTAGGCAAGGAGCAGGCTCCAGACGGCACTCCGCCTCTCTCTCGCCTCCAGAGCGAGCACCTAGGTGACTCTCTAGAAGCTAGCTGATGCTGAGATGCATGCAGCCGGCATAATGCCGTGCTGTACATGCTGTGCATGCTGTATGGCTGAGCAATCCGTGTTACACTCCCCTCCCCCCCATAGCTGCGAGAGTCCCGCGAGCCAGAGAGTTGAGGGCGGCAATGCATGCCAGCAGGACACGAGTGCGTAATGCCTCAACGCACTGCTCATCTTGCATGGTGGCACTGAGGCGAGCACTGCAGCGCATGGGCTGATTGCTCGTGGTTGCCTATCTGGATGGGCGTGTGCGTTTGGCCAGTGGCGCGGTCTGTGCTGCCTGCCGTTGCCAGTACTATAGTACGCTGCGATCTCCTCATCCATCCCGCGCAGAGGTGGCTTTCCCGCTTCCATGAATTGTGTTCATGGCCGTAGCCCTCCCACTTCAGCAGGGAGTAATCCTGCCGTGCTATGCATGCTGTGCATGCTGAAAGGCTGAGCGATCCGTGTTACACTATCTTTTTCGCATCCAGTGGCGGCGCCGCCTCATGGTGGCCTAAAGTAGGTGGTGGCCTTTCAGGCGTCTGGTCCCACAGGGTTGACGGCAGTACACTGTTGTGCACTCGTCTCAGCCGTTCTGGGGTGCTGGACGCCGGCGGCGGGATCAGAGTGCCGCAGGCGGTGTGCGCTGCGTGTGGGCATGTGGGGTCTCGGACCTCGTCGACGGTGGGGTGTGGACGGCCGGTGAGGTGGTTAGCTCTCCGCTTTTGTGGCATGAACGCCTGTTGGTTTGCTTGCTTGTGCCTCTTGTGTTGGCCTTGCTTGCTTCAATGCCTGCCTTTCTGTTTTTCAGACTTGTCCCTCGTGTGCTGCCTGTCGGACCGGCCGGGTTTCCGGGCCCCATGGGGTCAGGCTTGTCCTGTCCTGTCACCGCCTGCTTTGGCAGCGGTGT
>BDDA01000120.1:0-22687 GCA_001662385.1 Chlamydomonas asymmetrica | reverse complement strand
CCTAACCTGTCACCGTTCTCCCCCCCCCCAAAAAAACCCACCCCGCCAACAGCATAGCGACAAGGCAGGCTTGGCAGGCGTGCTAGGCAGCTTGCACGCTTGCTGCCTGCTCTATCTGCTCATCCAGGCATGCCTTGAGGCTCCACAACAATTATACGTACACCAGGGCTGTGTTCCTTTTATTTGGCAGTGACATTACAGGTATAGGGGTGATGTGGCATTCGTGCCGGCGGCAGCGTGATTGACTCGACAATGCCATGCATTCCAACTCTCTGCTTGGATAAGGCGGACCCTGTCAGGCCTGTCTTTGTTCTTTGGTTTACCACTCAGGCCACTGCCCAACAGCTTGGTTGCCGCAAGGGCTGGCCTAGCTTGCTATGGCCAACCCGACAAGCGAACGAGTTCAATAGGTTAGGTGCAAACCACCGTCGCTGACAATGCTGAGGTTTGAGCGCTTGCAAAGCTTAACACTGTTTACTGTTATCTTCACCTACTGTGCACATCAAACTAGTGCCACAAATTACAGCTGGCCAGCCACGCGTGACGGGATGGGCGGCACACAAAACGTGACCGACAGCGCAGGCCTCATAAGAGCCTTCAACAGCTCCGACGTGCTTGTCATAAGGCTGCTCAACAACGTGGTGGTCAACGGGCTGGACTGGTGAGCCTGCGTTGCGTGTTTGCCACGTGTCACGTGTGTGTGTGGTTTCGTTGCTGCTGAAGTGCAACCCGAGACCTGAAAGAAGTTTTCCTACTGCCAAAAACTGCTCTAGGGGCACGTCTACCGTGGTCATCAACCGTAGCGTGCTGCTCACCTCCGATTCCACGTCCAATTGGCCCACATTGGACTTCTCTGAAGTCACAGGCATTTTGGCCTTGTCAGGAGATATAACGTTCACAGTATCTCACATATACCTCCTGAACCTAGCACGAGGAGCTACCTTGAACTTGGTGCGTTGAGCGCACGCCTGACACGTCATCACGCGCTTGCTGGCGGTTGAATCGTTTCTGACATGGGCCTGACACCTCTGTCTGGCATTGATCGCTCTGCATAAAGGCTCTTGGCCCTTGCATGGTAATTGTCTGTGACGGTGCGTGGTCAGCCTTGTTTGCGTGCAGATGGGTCCCCTGTCGCTGTTCGGAGTTGTGGGACCACACACGCCGCTGCTGCATACTTATGAGATGGCGTCCGTTATCAAGGACTGCAAGGACTATGTGAGTGCACCTTCTGGAGTTTCTCGCTTTGTCGTGTGGGCCCTTGCTCTTTCCTTGGTTGTCGGTCCTGACAACCACGCACAGCAAACTGTATCCAAGCGTGTGCGCTATGCTGCTATTGCTTCACTGCTGGGTCGACACTGTACAGCAGTGTGCTCGTGTGATCTTATTCAGGCTCTGCACTTTTTTGTCAGCCGTTTCCATGGCTGCGCGGGGCATTAGTTCCACAAATGATTCTCCTTCTTCCGTACTGCCATGGGTCGTGCATGCAGACCAGGGTTCTTATCAACACGGCATCTTGCGCTGCTCTTCAGTACATGGTGAATGCAGTGGCCTGGAAGTACCACCTGCAGCTTCTGGTGCCCCCAGTGGCAGGCGCAACCTGCAACTGCAGCGCCACCCCCACGAGCTGCTGGATGCTGAACTCAGCTGGAGGCGCAAAACCCAACACGGAGCCAGTCGCTCGCTGCTACACCAACAGCTCGCGCTACTGCCTCAGTGGATTCCGCTGGGAGGTCAAGGAAGTGCCTGCTCCGGAACCACCACCCTCCGAAACTGGGATCGTCCTGGACCCCTTCGCTTACAACTTGTTGATGGATTCAACAGCTTACATTTGCACGGCAATAGAAGGCGTGAAAACGGACAACTACTGCATTTCTGCGGTCACGGGCGCCGTCATGCCGTGCCCAGTTCAGGCCAGTGCAGCTGCCCTTCCTCCTCCGCCACCGCCACCGTCTGCACCCTCAGCGGCACCTCTGGTGGTGCCTCTACAGCCCACCGCAGCTCCAGGCCCAGCCAGGGCCACGCAAAAAGCGATAGCCATAGCAGTCCCTGTCGCAGTTGCAGGTACGTAGAGGCATGGCCGGACTTGAATGCAGGCGCAACCAGTGCATGCACTCCTTGCTTTGGTTCAAGGCGGCTGGCATGCACAGCATAGGTGCAGCACAGCCGTCCACCGTCTCACACCTGCCTCTCTCTGCACTCTTGCGTGCATGCAGGTGCACTGGCGCTCGGCGTCTTGGCGCTGTTGGTGATACACTACAGGTCCCGCAACCCAAACCATGACAGGTCAGTACGCAAACCCAAACGAGTTACATTGTACGTGCCAAGCTCACATGTTGCATCCAAGCAGTGTAGCGCAGAAACATGGCGCATGCAGATGCCGAGTGATGACCAGGAGCCGCATGCCAAGTGCGTGCTCTGTGTATACATTGCATGTGCGTATGCTGGGCAGGCCCTTGAACGCACTGCACAAGCTGAGGGTCGCGACCATGACGCCAGGCAACGGGAGCAGCCAAGAATCGCACAGTGAAATTGGGATGCAGCCAGACCCATCCGGCTCAACGTCAGGACCTGCGATTAGGGGCCGAGCCCCGCAGCAGGCGTGCAAGTCGGAGATAGCATTGTCTTGGGGGACAACCACATCGCTCGCCACGACTGCATCACCTCCCCCGCCACGGGCAATCCTCTACACCTCGCAGCTGGCATCGATGCTATCAACGGGGCATGCTGCACAGGTCACATTGGAGCTGCTGAACGGGCCACGCACGAATGCTTCAAACATCTCCGGTGGCAGGCATGCTGCAGCTGCACCAGCAGGAGTAACTCTGCCAGTCACATCAAGCATGATATCAGGGGCTGTCATCAAATCCAACCGTACTGCAAGCTATGCAGCAGACCTTGCAAGCGAGGATCAGGATTGTGACCCAGATGGACTGAGCGCGCCGGCCATACGGCTGGACTTGGTCCTTGGCAAAGACGTGCAGGTGGGTTACCGAGATGATTACACGTCTTGCGGCTTTGTGTGTGTATGGCTTCTGGTAAAGACGTAACTGCACAGCAAGGGTTGATTGATGATGCCCTGATCAGGCATGGCTGTATGACCAGGAGAGGTCACGCTTGATGTCAGGTCAAGCGGTCAGTCGTCGGCTGCTTTCCCCATGCGCATTACCGGGTTGGTGCAAGGCTTGCTGCAATACACCCTAATGCGGCAGTCATGTCTGACTGACCGTGTTATCTTGTCGCAGGTGCTGGTGGGCGCGGGTTCACTGCTCGGTAGCGGCATGTATGGTGCGGTGCGTGAGGGAGTGTACTTGGGCCAACGCGTGGCGGTCAAGATGCTGCACCCCTGCCTGCCTAGCACGGTCAGCGCGGCAGAGCGGCAAGCGGCCATACGCCTGGTGCGCAACGAAATCGACATGCTGAGCAGGTACAGGCCGACACTGCATGGCATGTTGCAGGCTGGCACTGCATGGCATGCTGATGTGTGCTGGCTGACCCTCGCTGGTTGACCCTCGCTGGCAGCAATTCATGGTTTCGGGCCGGATCTCCTTCGCTTGGTTATCGGTACTCGATTCGCAAATTTCCGAGGACGTGATGCAATCCATTCTCCCTGCAGCCCCCGCACACATGATTGAGGTGGTGACACAGCGCCCTGATTAGACGCAATCCGGTGAATGCGGGCATAGTGCGCCATATGTGCCTTTTGGTCCACTGATGCACTGCTTGCCCCGTCCGCTGCTTGCGTACAGGTGCTGCCACCGCAACGTGATCGGCTTGCTGGGTGCTGGCATCAGCAGCTATGACGCAGGAAATGGGGAAGCTGCTGCTGCTGATCCTGCTGATCTTGGTCGTCCCAATCAGCAGCACAGCGGAGATGATCAGCCCTTCCTAGTGTTGCCCCGCATGGCGCACTCGCTACAGCGGCTGCTGTACCCGGATGAAGACCGGGCTGCTGCGGGCTCCTCTGAATCTTATAGCCATCGACACCGTGCGCTCGGCCTTGACCAGGTGGGTGGCAGCGCATGTCGTTGAGGCTGTGCCTGGGTGGGTGTGCGGGTGCTGCCTTATGGGGCAGGCGACACCTGATTGGCGGTGTGTCACCCCGCCATTATCAGAACCACAGCGCTGCCTGTGTTGCCGTGCCACAGCGCATCGCAGGCGTATGAAAAGCAAGCCGGGGGCAGCGTGTCGCTGCTTGCTTGGTTTTCCTGCCCGATTTTAAGTTCCAATGTCGCTTGCTGCTGTGCCGTATGCAGGCACTGGGCATTGCGGTAGAGATTGCGTCAGGGCTGGCGTACCTGCACCCGGCAGTCATACATAGGGACCTAAAGTGAGTGGGTGGCGACTGGCGAGCATGCGCACAATGCTGAAACTCCCAACGATCTGCAGTCAGGAGACAATGATGGCGGAAGAGGCACGGTGTTTGCGTGCACTGTCTTTCTGCTTTATTTGGGGCTGGCTATGGTGTGTTTGATTTCGCCACCGCTTGTGTCCACAGCTGTGATTGCTATCCCTCCTTTCTACCCACTGCCGCTTGCAGGCCCGCCAACGTGTTGATTGACGCTGACGGCTGCGTCAAGCTGGCGGATTTTGGCATCAGCCGCCTGGCGCTCAACACAGTCGCAACCGACCACCCAGAGGCCGGCACAGCACCCTGTGAGGCGGGGCGGATGGGGCTGTGCATCGGTAGCATGCTGCACTGCACCGCCGTGCCCCTAGGCAATCATGCAAGGCTGTGTATGCACACTCTGCACCTTAGAGGGGCCAAGTTGCATGTGCGCTTGGCAGCGTACCCAAAGGCTCTTTAAGGTTTGTGAGGTTTGGTGCCCACTGTTCTACCGCTTGTCCTGTTCAGATTTGGCGCCGGAGCTGTTTGACACGCGGGACAACATCATCACGGATAAGGCAGAGTGAGTAATGAAAGAGGGCAGGGCTGCGGCAGCTTGACGCCTGTGGCAGGCTAGCGGCAGCATTAATGTGGCAATGTTGTGGCGGTGATTGCCACTCCTTATCTTTGAGAACCCTTCATAGGTCCCTTACAGGACTGCAATGATAGCATGCACATTTCACTGCAGGCATACGTGTGCACGGACGCTCAGGTGCACGACAGTGTGTGCATGGTCTTGTACGGAGTACACACACAGCAAAAACCATCAAGCGCAGTCGGGTATGCAGGTGTGCATGCATGCATGTTCACACTCATGCTTTTCTGCATCAGCCGCGTGCACACCTACGGTGAAGCATCTTGTCAATGCCGCCCTTGTGCACTGCTGCTGTTGCTGCTGCTGCTGCCGCTGCTGCTGCTGCTGCTGCATGCAGCATGTATGCGCTGGGCGTGATCCTCAATGAGATGCTGCTTGGCAGGCGGCCCTGGGAGGGCTTCAGCATGCTGCAAATCATGATGCATGTGGTGCACAAGGGGCAGCGGCCGGTGCTCGTGGCAGAGGCGGACTGCCCGCGCAGGCTGCTCAAGTTCATTCACGCGTGCTGGGAGTCGGACCCTAAGCTGCGGCCCTCTGCGGCGGAGGCCATCAAGACGCTGGCGCTGGTGCAGAGGTGAGTGTGGGGGGGGGGAGTGCGGGCCAGCGGCGCATGTACCTGCCTTGCTGCTGTGTGTCATGAATGGTCGGCGATGCGGTAATTGGCGTGCACCAGCAGACGCACAACATGCTTACGCTAATTGCCGAGCAGGGTGTTAGCCGGGTGCGGCAAACATGAACGCTATCGATATCAGGCAGGATGGTCAACACCTTGGATCGTTCTGAACTTCCGGGGTTCATGCCCTCTCATGCTTGCAGGGAGCAGCAGCAGCTGCAACAGCAGCGGCAGGCTGCAGGAGGGATTCAGAGCAGCGGCCCACCCGCCAACACCGGGCACCGGCTGCTGGGGGACATGTGACTCTGCCTGGTGTATGCGAGCCAGCAGTGGACTGACTGGGGGCCTGGCATTGTGATACTGCACTACGCAGCGCGCGTCGGCACACACGGTGCATTCTGGCTGGCTGGGATCTGTGTGCTGAAATTCATGAGATTCCCGTGGGGCCAGGCAGTGCCCGTACCGCAGCGTAAAGCAGTACAGACAATGACCTGCACCTTATGATAGCGAAGATCCAGGGGAGTCTGGGCTAATCTGGCGGCTGCTCCAAACAAGCAGGCAACGGTCTGGTAGGTGGGCTTTCATGTGATGTGCTCTGGCCGCTTGGTGGCACGGATCACTGTGTTGGGGACATGTCAATCACCCCTGCACCCTACACCCCGGAGCCGTACACCCCAAACCCTTTTTTCATATATGCATATTTCAACATTTACCATAAGGCTGTTGGGAGCGTGCGGTACTGTGCGGTACGTGGGGCAGTACAGTATCAGTGCATCGGTACTACTGCGTGAATGCTGTGGCCTGTGGGTGGGGGCACAGATGTCGTAGCGTACGGATGCCTAGCGAGCGTGCGCACGCATCTTTCTCAATGTGTGCGAGTGTGATTTGTGTGTGAGTCAACGTGGGTGTTTGTGAGATGCGTGAAGATGGCACATCTCATGCCACCAACTGGAAGGTCTCTGCTGCAAGGTTTTGGCATCGCACCTTTGCAAATGATTGGGCTGAGTGCATTCTGAAACTCTGGAATCAGCTGCGAGATATCAGATATGCCTGACCGCATGGCTGCCTTGGTGACACCTGCAGGTCTGAAACGCATGGTCATACAAAATGTGCTGGTTCCTGATTTAGGATCTGATTTAGGATTGTGCCTTCTGATCACCAGTCGGTCTTCCAAGCCCCGAGTGGGCGTAGCATAGCTATTGTTTATGATGCTGTACAGTATTCCTGGAGCATGCGCATTGATGTGGATGCTGTGATATCCAAGCTCAATGCGCAGTGGCGTGAGCGTGTTCCGCTAGCCCTGAGCGCGCGGATGATGTTGCAAGACCAGTGCCCTAGGTCTGTCAAGTTTGTATGCCCAGTGCTGCGCATGGGGTGGGGTTAGCCCGCACAAGGACTTACCGCACCCCCACGTGTGCAAGGAAAAGCACAGAGCGGTGATGCGTTTTTGTTTGGGGTGCTGGAATCATTTTGCTGTCAACGTGCGCCGCTTTATGTAGCCACTTTTTGTACCCCGTCATCAACACGCATGCCCTCATTGCATGCGCAAGAGCACCGATGAATTGCAGGATGAGCTGCATGTGGCCATCGGGTGTCTGCACTATGCTCCATTGCGTGCAACGTATTCCTCGCTCTTCAGCGCTGAGCTGTCGGCTAATGCTGCTGGCGTGCGTGCGCATGTTGTTGAATCATTCAAACTGTCAGATGGTGGCACGTTGCATTCATGAACTTGACATAAATACTGGTCGCTGATAAGCTTCACTGTCTCAATTGATCGAGTGCCTCTTGTATCCACGTCTTATCGTAGTGAACTTCACTCAAACCATGGCCTAGTTCTTTCAGTGTTGGCCTGTTGTTGCATGTTGCTTTACTCGCATCTGCGAGCGTTATCAGTCCTCATCTGGAGGGGAGTGTCGGCCTCGGCTAGAAAGCTCCAGATGTAAACAAAAAAGGATAGCCCACACGCGTGGGTGCATACATGCGGGCATTCTTGGACCAGCGTGCGGACGGGGGGCGTGCGTGCACACAATTGTGCACTAACATATACTGATATACAGACGCCTGTGCCCTCCTTTGCCGAAGTGCGTAACTGCTTTTGGCTGTCTAGCCAGCATCATGGATCGATGCTGTACACATACTGGATGCGCCCGCGGCCCTCCCGTTATTCACGTGTGCAAAGCCACACCACCGCCACACGTACGGCCTGGTAGCGCAAGCAGCCGAAATGGTGTGCCCGCCTCACCAGCTGCAGAGCTGTCAGCACTTGCCTGTGGGCAACCTGCTGGTGCCGGCGCTGGCGCTGGCGCAGGAGCTGATGCGGTGGTGCGCAGCGCTGATGAGGCGCAGCAGCTCCTGACGCCTCAGGCACGCTCTACACTTCCCCCTCTCCCGGGCGTATACATGGAGTACATGGAAGGGGGGGTCTGCGCTTGCAGGAGCTGTGGGCACCCTGGTAGTGGGCAAGGGGGGTCGGTAGGTGCACAACGGCACCCGACTCCAGCTCGATTGCGTGCGCTCGATTGCGTTGGCGCTGGCACACGCGTGTGTGCGGTGTTAGCGGTGTGAGGGTGTGACCGCTGACTGGCTGGCATGCAAGGTGGACCTGAGAGCAGCAGCGAGGGGCGTGCTTTGCACACAACTCGCAAGCATTTTGCTGGCCGTTATTGTGGTTATTGGCACAGAAGGTCGTCACCCTCACCACTGCATCAATGCTTGCATTGTGTGCGTGCAGCATGCTCATGTGGCCTATGCAGATCTTTTCCATTCCCACTCACTTCTACAGTAGGACGCGCATGCCGCACTTTGGTGCCGCATCGATTCACTGCAAGCCTTACGCTGCATGCACTGGAGTAGAACCTGTGTGATAATGCTTCCATGGCACACAGTGATGCATTGCAGCCGTCTAAGGTCAGGCAATGTGTGCTGCGTTAGCTGCGTCCTTGCGCATGTGATGTGTGCTTGCACAAACTGCTGAAATGGCAGTTTCAGGACGTGTCGCGGAGCATGCCAGATCGTAACATACAGCAGGCTGAGTATTCCGGCTGTGGAAAGTGACAGTACACGGCGACACCCGTTGAATGTGTATTGCACACAGTGTCAATACGTATTGACACTGTGTGCAATACGTACGCTGTTGATTGTGTGTGGCAGTAGCGGGGACGGAACTCAAGGGGCCAGGTCCACCACCACGTTGTTTTGCTTTGTGAAGCCACATGCCGACCAGACCCATTGGTGCTGTGACACAGAGTTTGGAGAGCAGAAGCAGAATACGTGCTTGTTATTCCCGTGTTCATAAATCCATGTGAGTCATGTGTGTCAAGACAGGGTAGCGAAGTCTTCACCTCTTGGCCTTGTCGACAGCCAGCTGGACGCTCGTCGTGTATGTGCGCACAAGCGCGCCTGCTGTGGACACACGAACGGCCTTCACCAGGCTCACTCTTGCTGTATAGACTTCATGATACGAAGCTGATAAATAAGCTCCACCAACTCATTTGATACTTTTTGCTCTTCTTTTGCTGTCCAACCCGCTAGACACCAAATCACAAAGGCCACTCCAGTTTTGGTTGCAAACACAACGCTCAATCGAATGCAGCCTGGGCTGCTTAGCTGACAATGCTGAGGAGCAAGCTGATGCTGACCTTGTCACTTCCAAAGCTTATGCTCGCCATTTGGGTGTTTCAGATAAGTGTGGTGGACAACGTGCCGGCGACGCTCCGGAGGTTGGCCGACGGTGCTGTCAGCAGCACGCGCAAGGTGACGGACAGCGCTGGTCTCATAAGAGCCTTCCGCGACCCAGATGTTATTGAAATACGGCTGTTAAACAGTTTGGTTGTCGACCGTTTGGACTGGTGAGTCCGCAGTTTGCGTGTTGTGTGGTTTCGCATCTGCTGCAGCGGCATACATGGCCATGCGTGACTCGGTCTCAAGGGCCCCTGCAACGCAACTGTCCTGCCCGCAACTTCAGGGGTGAAACTACTGTGGTCGTCAACCGCAGCTTGTTACTCACATCTGACTGCACCTTGTCACGATGGCCCTCGTTGGATTTCTCAAATCAAGTGTCAGGCTTTTTGGCCTTGTCAGGAGACATAACGTTCACTATATCTCACATTTTCATCACGGACCTGTCACGGGGAGCTACTTTGAATATGGTGCGTTCAAGCGTTCCGCCATACCTCAGGCCATAGCCAGGGCCACACTAGTTTCGGCAACCCAACTGCTCGTGCGCCGTTGACTGTGGACCGAGAGTTTCTGAGTTTCTCCTCCGGTGTTTCATATGACACTGTCCAACAGTGCTTGCTTGACAAACTCCCAACATGTGTTCTGTCAGTATGTCGAACTTTGTCGTCGCGTTGCAGATGGGCCCCCTGTTTCTGTTCGGAGTCGTGGGACGCCACACACCTCTGCTGCATATTTATGAAGCGGCGTCAGTTTTTACGTTCTGCGATTATGTGAGTAAGCTCTTCCCTGTTTCACGTGAAGGTGCTTAGTGCTCTGACTCACTGTGGATGCCAACGAGCCACAAAACCTGTATGTAACATTCAGTCCTGGCTGAGCAACATAACAGAGCAGACTGCTTCAACTGTCCTGTTTCCTACTCCTGCACCATCGCCAGTAGTAGGACAGGCAGCATCAACTGGTGGACTGGTCATCCAGTGGGTGTTTGCTTTCGGCTGCTGCACAGTGTCACTATGCAACGCTGTTGCTGAGTCACGTTGCGGAGTAGAGGAAAGTGGGTGCAGGGTGCACACATGACATCAAGGAAGAGATGTTGCTTTGCACCCTCGCCACAAATCCATTTCAATCCAGTAATTCCGTATTTCTGTGTGTGCCTTGCAGGCCAGCAAACTCGTCAGCTTGGATGCCCCATGTGCTGCTCTCCAGTACATGGCTTATCAACTTATTGTACAGCACAATCTGCAACAGGTGGTTTCGCCCCTTTCTATCTTGTCCAACACCACCTGCAACTGCAGCGCCACCCCCACGAGCTGCTCGCTGTTGAACACCACCCAAAGCAGTGGACCCAACGCAGAGCTGGTTGCGCGCTGCTATGCAAACAGCTCTCGTTACTGCATCAGCGGTTTCGATTGGCAACTCCATCGACCACCCGCTCCGGAACCACCACCTGGCTCCGGAACCGGGTCCGTTGTCTTGGACCCGTTCGCATACGACATATTACTGGATTCGGCAATCTACATATGCACCACAGTAGGTGGCGTAGACAAGGCCGGCTTCAACTGCATTTCTGCAGTATCAGGTGTGGCTGTGCAGTGCCCGCCAGTTCCTGACGATGCAGCGGTTCCAACCACTCAAACGCCGTCGTCGCCAACGCCTGAACCCCAAGCGACGCCTCTAGCGGCCCCCCTAGAAGCTAACACGGTCCCAGGCCCAGCAACAGACACGCACACGCGGACTGCCATTGTAGTTGGCGCTGCAGTGGGTGCAGGTAGGCGCGACGGCACTCCGTCGTCCATCCAGTGTGACCCAATCAAGCACCCCGTGCACACCCTGCAAATGCGCTACGTGTTCGCATGGCGGGCTCCGGCTTATAATAACCAGCGGAAGCAATGGCTGTATATATCCCTTGGGGTTGCAGGGCTACCATACGTGGCAATACTTGCATGGGCGGATCGTTGTTTCATTGTTTGCTCGATGCTTGCTGGCCTCTTCAGCTCTCGTGGTCCCCATCTGGAGGAGGATGGGCTGTTCGCCCAACACGCTCCTGATGTAGCATTAGTAGCATCACATAAAACGGCATGCCAGCTGGCCACGGCAGCATGCTCCATGATTGTCATGTTGTTCTTTGGCACCCAATCCAAGCTCAAGTTGAGGGCTACAGGCTTACATACTTGGCAATGACCAAGAACACGTGCATGCCAGCATATGCCTGAGGAGCTGCATCGTATGCATAGCTGCATTTGCACACAAGCTGACACACGTTTATCATTTCTCATGCACGGCTTGCATGCATGCAGGTGCACTGGTGTTTTGCGTCTTGGCGCTGTTGGTGATCCGCTACAGGTCCCGCAACCCAACGCTTGACAGGTCAGTGAGCGATGCCGAGCTGAAAATGCAGCATGAGCCAGGCGCATATGCCCTGGTCCAGAAGCCGAATTCAACATCAATCACAGACCATTTGGATGTACCTCCTACGGTGAAGCGTTTCGTTCGTCTCGTGCTGTGCAGGAGGCTGAGCTTGTTGCTGCACAAGCCAAAGACTGTGATCAAGGGGGCAGGCCACGAGCCCAGCCAAGCACCCAGCTCAGGAAACCTCAATGAAAACACCAACAGCAAACCCAGCGGCCGTACCACACTTTCCATTGCTCCCCAGTTGCTACTCGACTGCCGCCCACACAATGCGCCAAGCCGCAAAGATGCCATGCAGCAGGACGCATCTGATGAGTCAGTGTCAGGCCCCAGCAGCGCCAGCGGGGGGCCGGCATATCCACAGAAGGGCAAGCTGGGCCCAGCGCTGTCCTTGTTGCCACAGCCGCTGGCGAGCACGCCCTCTTTGGGGACGACTGCATCGCTCGCGACGACTGCATCCCTTCGCTCGCAGAAATCCAACAGCAATCGCCAGATGGCAGCAATTGGGCATGCAGCACCCAGTAACGCAGGGCTGCTTGATGGGCCATGCACGGATGCCTTGACCTCTGTTGTGTGCGGGACGTCTGCAGCACTTGGTCCAGGCACGTCTAGCGCTGGCCAGGAGGATCTGGTTGGAAACCCAGACGGACTGAGCGCGCCGGCCGTACGGCTGGACTTGGTGCTTGGCAAAGACGTGCAGGTGGGTGACGGACGCACCGGAGAGGATGACTCACAGGTCACTTGGTGAGGCTACTTATCTGCTGCCTTGCAATTTGTAGCATTACACTCTGCAGTACACTCTGCAGTACATCTGCCGTACACTTGATCATGGTGAAGATAAGGAGGCATGAAAAACATTGGCACGCTCGCTGTTGGATGGTTGCATGCGCATGCCAATGATCACACACTCTCTGCTTGGTGTAAAGTAAGCCTGCGTTGTGTCCCTGTTTGTTTGCAGTACTGTGCAATCCTACCGCCCGGGTTCATGTGTCGCAGGTGCTGGTGGGCACGGGTTCACTTCTTGGCAGCGGCATGTATGGTGCGGTGCGCGAAGGCGTGTACCTGCGCCAACGCGTGGCGGTCAAGATGCTGCACCCCTGCCTGCCTAGTACAGTCAGCGCGGCAGAGCGGCAAGCGGCTATACGCCTGGTGCGCAACGAAATCGACTTGCTCAGCAGGTGCAGGCCGACACTGCATGGCATGTTGGTATGTTGCTGGGTGAACCTCGCTGACACAACTCTATGGTTTCGGGCGTCAGGCAAGTTGTCCCAGTCGTAACGCTCAGCATTGCCCCGTTCCTTGCCCCATAAATGAAACGCATGCCCGCTGCACACCCTCGCTGCATGCGCACAGGTGCTGCCACCGCAACGTGATCGGCTTGCTGGGTGCTGGCATGAGCAGCTGTGACGCAGGAAATGGGGAAGCTGCTGATCCTGGTCGTCCCAATCAGCAGGGCAGTGACGATCAGCCCTTCCTTGTGTTGCCTCGCATGGCGCACTCGCTACAGCGGCTGCTGTATGCAGACGAAGATCGAGCTGCTGCCGGCTCCTGTGAACCTTATGGCCATCAACACCGTGGGCTCAGCCTTGACCAGGTGAATGGCACAGCGTGTGGTTGGCAGTGTGTCCTTTTCCGTGTTGCCAGGTGCAGTGGTCTGGGCGGTCGGCAGTGCACGCATGCGCATCCACAGCATGTCAGGAAGAGCGCCCAAGGGGCATGCCGTGTGATTCCCGTGGGGCCATCCACAGCATGTCATTAGCGACCGTGATCAGCATGCCAGCTGCTGCATGACGGAGGACAGGGTGGGAAACAGCTGCCGGTATATGTCATCGACCCAAATAAATCGCTTGCAAAGCAATATGTTCAATTGCCTCGTTTGGCACTTCTCTTTCGCTGCTGTGCCGTGTGTGCAGGCGCTGGGCATCGCAATAGAGATCGCGTCAGGGCTGGCGTACCTGCACCCGGCAGTCATACACAGGGACCTCAAGTGAGTGGCGTGTATGGCATGGTGATGAAACTCCCAACAATACGCAGCCAGGAGACAATGATGGCCGATGGGTGGCAAGTACGAGATGATGAATGGGTCAATGATTGCCATTCATGAGGCGATACAGTCGGAAGCAGTGCGCTGTTTGCACGTTTCCCTACGCGTGTTGTACGGGCTGCCATCGTTGGCTGTCTTCTGCGGTTGAGTTGCTGCTGCTGCGCACGACACTGCTGCTGCTCTCGCAACCCTTGCTTGCTATTGTTACCACCGCACCCCCCCGTCCCCTCGCGCCAGGCCCGCCAACGTGTTGATTGACGCTGATGGCTGCATCAAGCTGGCGGATTTCGGCATCAGCCGCCTGGCGCTCAACACAGTCGCAACCGACCACCCAGAGGCCGGCACAGCACCCTGTGAGAAGGTTCAAATGAAGCTGTGCATTCGGTAGCATGCATGCTGGGCTGCCGTGCCATCATACATTGATCCAAGATGGCCCCTGCCATGCATGCGCTTGTCGTTCTGACGGATTGCATGCTCGCACGCTGTAGCCTGGCTCGCTTTTGAGGCACTGACTGCGCCCTGAGTCCTGACCTCAATGCTGGATGCTCGGTATTCGACCGCCCATCCTGTTCAGATTTAGCGCCAGAGCTGTTTGCAGCACAGGACAACATCATCACGGATAAGGCTGAGTGAGTAGTTGGACAGGGCGAAAGCCCAATCACTGGCAATGTCATACCAGCCAACTCCTTTCCTCTCTCCCTCAATGCGTTCCCACTTCCCAGCAACATTGTTCACAGCTGCATCGACTGGGTCAAGCCGCCCGCCTGGGCACACCCACACTACAGCGTCTGGTCGATACTGCCCTTGTGTGCTGCCGCTGCTGATGTGTGCGTGTATGCGCGCAGCATGTACGCGCTTGGTGTGATCCTCAACGAGATGCTGCTTGGCAGGCGGCCCTGGGAGGGCTTCACCATGCTGCAGATCATGATGCATGTGGTGCACAAGGGGCAGCGGCCAGTGCTCGTGGCAGAGGCGGACTGCCCGCGCAGGCTGCTCAAGTTCATTCGCGCGTGCTGGGAGTCGGACCCTAAGCTGCGGCCCTCTGCCGCAGAGGCCATCAAGACGCTGGCGCTGGTGCAGAGGTGTGTGTGTGGGATTCGATTTTTTCGGTGCACCTGTCCTGCTGCTTTGTGTGTGTGTGGTTTGCCATACTGGTCGTCCTGAGACCAGGTGCGAGTTGTTCAGCAATACGTGTGATGAAAGATTCTGGGCAGTTTCTAGTCAGGGGCGGCAGGCAGAGGTGCATAGCACCAGTAAGATATGGCAGATGCTTTCGGTTGCAGTGTCCATTACACAGGGATTTGATGACCTGCATTCATGCCGCTTATTCCTTGCAGGGAGCATCAACAGCAGCATCAGCAGCAAACAGCTGGGATTCAAACAAGTGATGCACCCACGACACCCATACAGCGGCTGCTGGGCGACGTGTGACGCTGCCTGATACCGCTGCTTTCCATCAACTGCAATTCTGGAGCTGAATGGAAGCCGTTCTCAGGCCCGTGGGCCGTGCATGGTGCAACGGCAACACCTTCCAAGCAGGATGTTGGACCAGTGGTGCACAATTCGGCCAGTGCTGGGGAAAGTGAAACTGTGACTTGACCTGGACTCTGGAGCGCAGGCCGGCCTGCCGCAACGGGGGCATACCCGTCGGTCGGATCTGGTGACCATTCAGGCCACCAACTACCAATATGCAAAGACGCGGCTGCTCGATCGGCAAGCGTGCTCACTGTGCCCCATGCATGGCAGAATCCTTGTCCTCGTATGCCCAAAGCATGGTGCACAGGTGTCTGACTTTGTGGAGAAGTGCCATTATGCGTAGCTGCCGTTGCTGCTGCCTGTTTCGTGCTGTTATCTGCGTTTTATGTATGCATCTGCTGTGAAGTGTGAACCAGGCATGGGGTGCGTTGCTCAACATAAACTGAGGACACTGGAGAATCCTTACAGGGTGTGTGTTAACGTTGACCACAGAGAGCAGCGCATGCGGTAATCATCAAATTTTGCACAATACCGTCAGTCCGTCGGGGGTGCAACGCCTCATGACAGGAAACACATGATGATGCCCTCATCCATGAATGGCCTGATCAGCCAAGCCATGCAAAGTCAACCACATGATCAGGTTGGTGCCTGGGCCTGACTCCCCATACACGGGAAGCACTGGCTGCTTGGCAAACACGCTCCTGATGTACCGTAACAGAATACAAGGCATGGACGGTTGGAGGAGAACAGCTGGAAATGAATGATGAATGCTGCTGGATGGGTACTGCCGCATGCTCCCCATGCTCTGGAAGCATGCCGTCTTGCTGCCATTTATTGCCAGTCGGTCCATGGCTGTCAACGCCATCATGCAGCAGGGTCATGCGCCTGGCAGCTCATACCCAGCCAGCCAGGTTGGGAGTGGAAACCTAGTTGCCAGCATGGGCACCAACATACACCGATGCTCTGCACCGCGACAGTTCCATGCGCGGCGTACAAGCACGCGCAAGCGAAGGTCTAAGCTTGGGCGGGGGTTTGCATCCCCACACAAACCAGGGAGGTCCATTCAATGAAGGGGGAGGATGGGAGTCAGAATAGGAGTTAGGGGAATGCTTCTATGGGCCAAGATCCTTGTCAATTTTCTTTTGAATCTTGACCAGGTTGTCGTAATTGAAACCACTATCCGGCTGGCTAGGGTCCCAATACAGCCGCCGGAACATCAGGTCCAAGAACAGCTCCAGCTTCACGTACAGCGGACGTGTCTTGACAGTGCCGATGCCGCCGCTCGACCGGACCGCGAAGATGTCAAAGCCGTTGTGGCCAGCCCCGCCGCCGCCGCCGCCGCCATTGTGCATGGGCGCATTGTGTGAGCTGCGCTCTGCGTCACCTTCGCCGTTGTGGGCGTCTGGGTCGTCGTTGCCGGCGCCCTGTTGCTGCGAGTTCTTATTGCCCTCTGCACGGTCCTTGTCCATGGCCCAGTCAAAGATGCTCTCATAGCCTGCACGCGCAAACAAACGCACAGTGCGCAAGAAGCCACCACCTGGTTAGTCAGCAGACTGCATTCAAGCTTGGCCTGAACCAACCCAGTGGTTCCGACCACGCGGACGGAGCCAGCTGCGGCTTGAAATGCCGCATGACTCAGCATGAGTCTCACACGGGTGTGCTTGCTCAGTCCACTCACACAACAGCAGCATGCCACCTATCCAATGCTACACACAACAACAGCCAACGGGCCCCATGGGAATCGCACTGAGCCCCATGCGTGCCTCCTTCTGACACAACAGCCGAGTTCATTCATTCAATCGTTGTCAATCGTTCGATCAATCGCCGCCGCTCACCTGCCATGTCGAGGTCGCTGCTGCTGGGCAGGCTCTTCATGTCAGCCGCGCGGCCCAGAGCCTCCAGGAAGTCAATGAAGGTGATGGCGGTGTACTTGGAGTAGTCCTTGATCTCGTCGATGGTGTACATGCGGCCCCACAGGAATGCCAGCGTGGCGTCCTGGGGAACGGGGAAAGGCATCGGAGCGCATGGGGAAAGGGGAAAGAGCGAGCGGGGTAAGGGGTCAGGGGTCATCAGAAGGGGAAAGGGGAACGGGAGGCGGCGGGAAGGAGCGATGACAGCGCGTCGGGCAGTGTGAGGCGGCAGGCCACGCTGATCATGGAATGTTCACGCACACGCCACACACGCATAAGCACATCGCAGGGCCCAACTGGAAGTAACAAACTGAACACACGCGCACGAGCGTGTGGGAAGGGCACCATGCAACCAACGCACACACATGCACACCACACCACATGCATCGTGCACACGATGCATTGGGTTAGGCGGCGTCCCTGCGCTGACCACCGCCCGCCAGCACGCTACTTGTATGTGCCAAAAATGCATCCATACATGCATTTTGACTGCAGCCGCTTTGCCTCACGCACCTGCAGCGTGAACTGTCCGTCCACCATGTGAGAGTCCACCATGAGCTGCTGCCAGCCGTCCAGCTTGAGCTGCTTGGGCCGCAGGCCGCCGCCTGTGGGCTTGAGCCGGTAGCGGCTGTACAGCACCTTGAGCAGCGACTGGTGCTTCTTGAACACCAGGTCCACCTGCGGTACGGTAGGTACAACAGGGGCACAATGTAGTACCACAGCGGTACAAAAATGATGCAGTACGCCACCGGGTTCAGCCGCTTGGAGCTAGGCGCTTGCGCGTAGGCTAA
Source organism: Chlamydomonas asymmetrica (assembly GCA_001662385.1). Classification (NCBI taxonomy): domain Eukaryota; kingdom Viridiplantae; phylum Chlorophyta; class Chlorophyceae; order Chlamydomonadales; family Chlamydomonadaceae; genus Chlamydomonas; species Chlamydomonas asymmetrica. The sequence continues at coordinate 4,790 of BDDA01000120.1, read as the reverse complement.
GCGCTTGCCTCAGGCTGAAGCCAACGGTCATCCACTTAGCCTGCACGGTTCCCCTGCTGACTGAGCACGGTATAAGGCCTTCCGTAGTGCCGTACACAGTATCAAACAGCACCCCTGCTCCCGCCCTGACAGCACCCTACGCAGCAAACCCCTGCTCGCACGTCCCGCCCCTGAGCATACCTCAACCTCTGCGTATCTGCATATATGCCTCACCTCCTCGTTGTACAGCCGCTCCTGGCGGAAGACGTTGGGGTTCTGGTAGGCGCCGGGGGGCAGGCGCGGCAGCAGGTTCTGCGTGATGAGCGCGTTGACGGCCGCCGCCAGGTCATCCGTGGCCTGGCCCTTGCCGTACTTGGCGATAGCTGTGCACATGGCAGCACACACATGACCCTCAGGTGCACTTCCCATCATCACGCATAACATAAGCACACTGCACGGCCCCACGGAAAGCATACTGCATGGCCCGACGGGAAGTAAAATACTTCAACACACATGGCAGCGCACATGGCAGCATATTTTCTGGCTTGTGAGCCTTGTGAGCATGCACGCTGCCAGACGGCAGACACTAAAGTGTGGCACTTGCGCCTGCAGCCAAGCTCAGCCGAATGTGCGGCCGGGCTAGCATGCAGTCGTGTCCTTACCACCCACGGAGTGCACAGACAAGTCGTGGCGGGCAGCGCGACCCATCACGCAAGCCAATGCCACTGCCCATCATCGAAACCACACGTGACATGTGCAATGTAATTAAGTACAGCCCATGCCGCAACGTGTACTGCAATGTGCGAGCTGCAGTTTTGAGGCTGGATCTTGCTGTTTGTTAGCGGTGTCAGACGTATCCGTGTCTGTTCTGGCCCTGTACAAGCCGTAGCCGGCCTGCTGCTGGCCTGGTGCCTGATGGCCGCTTTGATGCGCAAGCCAAGCTGGGTTGATGCTCACCCAGGCGCACGATGGCCTCCACAAACTCGTAGCGCATCATTGCGTTCTCCAAGTTGACCTGCGCGACACACCACCACGCAAGCACACGCACACATCCACTCAGGTGCAATACTACGGTTCACATCCTCACGTATATGCACACCACGCCGCCCCACGGGAAGCACTCTGCATGGCCCCCCGGGAGCCCCTTTCTGACACACACACAGCCACGCCGCCGCGCCCTCCATCCCTCCGCGTACCTGCGCCTCCACGCTCTTCTTGTCGGGCTGGAAGTTGCAGACGATGAAGATGGTGTCGCAGTCGGAGCGCTTGACGTAGGCGCTCTCAGAGTCGGCGACCTCGCACTCGTCCAGGAAGGCCGTGAAGGCGTTGAGCGACATGTGGTAGGGGTCCGAGGAGCCGCTGGCGGCGTAGTACATGAACGCCGCGTACACCTGATCGGCGGTATGGCAGCACACATCACGCATTTCGAAATTGTGAATTTGAAATCACAGAGGTGTCAGACGCCACATGCATGGACAGCTGACACATGGTGGCGCACGTGCTCATGCAATAAATGAGCAAATGACATTACACGAGTACATGACGAGTTCCGAGCTCAGCTACCGGCGGGCGCCGCACCTGTGCGTAGTACTTGAGCAGCACGTCGTGCACCTCCTTCAGCGCCGCCTTGTCCTCCTTGCCCGCCTTGTTGCTCTTGTTCTCGCGGCACAGCATGCCAGTGAACTTCTCCTTGGCGCACGCGCGCTGCCAGTCGCGCTCAAACATCTTCTCCTCGGTGAGGCCGCTGTCCAGGAAGGCGCGGCCGTCGCACTCCTTGGCGCGCGACTTGAAGATGGAGGTGGGCAGCGTCCAGGGCTCGCGCTCCTCGGGCGCCTTGATCTGATGATCGGACGTAACAGCGTAGGGGGTGTAATCGCGGGGGGCGTAATCGAGTGAAGCAAACCAACAGAAGCTGGTTTGAAACTGTTTGTTACGTGCTTATGTTGTGTTACGTCAGGAGCGTGCATGTCAGGCAAAGGGCCCACGCTGCCCCCCAGATGGGGACCAGGAGACTGGAGATGGCGGAGTCACCACTCTGGGCATAAGGCGTGCTGCAGGACCACAGGGGCTCAGTGCAAGCTCAGTGTGGCACAGCGGGATCATGCAAGGTCGTGCTATAATACACGCCGATTTCAAATTAGCCAGGATAGCAAATGGAAAAAGCAGTGCTTGCCAGCAGGCAGCAGAAACACTGGTATGTGCACAGCGCCCGCCACGAAGCCCACAAGTACACCGGTACATGTGCGCCCGCCTGGCCCGCCTAGCCCGCCGCACCTCGATGTTCTCCACGCGCGTCGTGGTCTGCGTCTTGATGATCTTCTTGGCCTGCACCACCAGCTGCAGGTTGTCCTCGCGCAGGTCGCCAAACGCGTCCGAGTTGAACAGATCCGGCCGCTTCACGGTCAGCGTGTGCCTGTACACGCAGACGCGGTTGCACACACACACACACGCACACACATGCACGCAAGGCGCCATTCATTACAGCACAACGGTGCTCAAACGCCGCCGGCAGTTGATGCTTCACAAGCTGAAAGCACCGGCGCTTTGGGGCGTTGGCCCTTATCGGCTTATCCGCAGGTGCATGGCACACCGCTCTGCCCGATGCGCCCGGTGGGCAGGCGGCGCTTGCGCTCGGCCGGGTACTCGTGCTTGTAAGTGGCTCGGTGCGTGGCATCAGTGGCGATGCAATCATGCAAACCACGGGAGGAAACAGCAGAGTCGAACCATGCACCGAGTTACCGAGTTACCAACAGAATTGCCACATACGCCTCATCGCGACGCACTCACTTCTTGGGCAGCGGAACCAGTCGCGGCACCGGCTTGTACGGGATGAAGGGCGGGGAGGAGCCCGGCGGCTTGGCTATGAGGTTGAGCACGTTGGCCAGAGGCATGGTTTGTTGCAGCGCCTGCACGCACCCATCAACACACGCACAGCGCATACGCATATGCACACTGCACGGCCCCACGGGAATCACACTGCATGGCCCTTTGGGCGCTCTTCCTGACACGGCACGTGGCAACGTGTCATCACATCAACCTGGCAATGGGCTATCTGCCGGTTTGGACTGTTTCACAAGCGCCCCAAGCCCGCCCCCTCTCCTAACCACCCGCACGGCCGCACGCATGTGCGTCACCCGCTACCACTTTGCCCAAACTGCAGCAGCTCATATCCTGGCTTGTATCAAGCTGTCGCTGCGCTCCCGACGGCGCTCTGGCAACTGTCATAATTGGCTCTCTCTCAGCCCTGACAGCTACCATGGAAAGGAAGAGCAATGCAGTGAAAGCACACGGTTCCCACCTGCGGTACAGTCGACGGGCGTGGGGGCGGTATGACGGCCTCCACGCTGACCTCATCCAGTAACGCCCCTCCACTGTAGTACATATGCGCCCGCTTGCCGTTGGGCAGCATGTAGCTGGGGAACAGCCCCTCGCTCACTTTGCTGCCCTCTATGTGCTCAAACATCGTCAGCGCCGGCCGCGACGCGTCGTTGTCGATGATGATGCGGTCCTCAAACGTGATGATCTGGCGCGGCCGTTGCGGCCCCAGGCAGATCTTGAGCGGGACCGCGTTCGGATCGTCCTGTGGGTTCTGCTGCCCCTGGGGGTTGATGCCTAGCCGGGCCATGATGGAGGGAGACGCTCGGCCGGTGGCGGCGCCGCCGCCGGCGGGGCTCGCTGGCCCGTTCCCTCCCCCCGAGTTGGGTCCGCTGCCACCGCCTCCCCCCCCGCCGCCCATGCCTATCCCTCGGCTGCTAGGCGATGCCGCGCCGCTGAGACTCTGCTGCCCGGGTCGCCGGCTTGGACTGCAGATACACACGTAAGCAGTAAAGCACGCACATCGCACATCAACGTGGCTCGCAAATTTGCGCTCGACACCCCCATCTTCCAACACAGGCTTTCGTCTGATCAGCAAAAAGAAGCTGACAATGGGGATACCAACCAAAACGCAGCCGTATGACCATTCAAGGCGGATTGCTTGCAGCTTGCTGCGCACAGCACAGCCATGCTTGTAGCCCTGCACCTGACACCCAAAATGCCTAGACCCGTAGCAGCCATAGGCACCTATGGGCATCGATGGATAGCAATTTTCGCCCACCTGAAGTTTCCGCCACCGTTGCCGCCGTTGCCATCGTCATCGTCGTCCTCGTCATCCTCCCGCACCTGCCTCAGCGCCGACTGCGCCGCCACCTCGGGGCGCGCGGCCAGCACCGTGAGCCCCATGCGCCCCTGCTCGCGCTGGGCTGTCGGCGGCCGGGTGCGCGCGAGCCTAGATAGCACCCACACACGGCAGCAACACATTGTGAATTCATCATTTAATGACGCTGCAACCAGCACACGATGAGAGGCTGGCATGATCCTACGGTGGTGGTTCTTCAAGCAAAAGCCATCTATGATTACCGTTACCGCCTGTATGACGCTTATGCAGAGGAGTAACACCAAGTCAGGGGAAGCACAGGGTTGCTGTGACAGCACGAACAGCCTGGGGTGAGGACACCAATGCTTGACCGACACTCGCCAGTCGCCACGCATGTGTACCTGTAGCTGCGTGAGGGCGAGTCAGGGTTAGTCATGAGCTCCTCGTCATCATCGCTGATGTCGGATTCATAGTCCTCTAGCGCCTTCACCAGCCCGGTCGACATGTGCTCTGTGGCCGCCACCTGCAAGCATGTTTTCCGGGTGCAGCAGCAACCCAGCGATCCGCACATGTTATTGATGATGATGATGATGATTTTACAGTCTGCTAGCACAAGGCCAAGGACTGCCCTCAAAGAGGGGACCAACACCCAAAAGACAAACAACAAGCACTGACA
>BDDA01000119.1:152252-193248 GCA_001662385.1 Chlamydomonas asymmetrica | reverse complement strand
CGCCCCCCCCCCCCCCCCCCCCCCTGCAGCCTGCCAACGTCTTGCTCAAGTCATCCAACATGGACTCACGCGGGTTCACCGCCAAGGTGTCGGACTTTGGACTGTCCAGGTGCGATATGCTAGGCGTTTGTGTACAGGATGCGGCTGCTGGAGCGCAAATCTGATGACATATCATGCTCGTGAACTACCACAGTAGCCAATCAGCCAATCAGCGTGTGGCGTTCTGCCATGCTTCCGTTACTGAGTGTGCGTCTGCGAGCGGCCCCGCAAGCACCCTTCGATGGGCCTGCCACCGCCACACACGATGTTTGCTGTTGGTGGTGCTCATTCCTCAATCGAACGCTGCAACCTGCTGACCGCAACACCGTGTTTACCACCAACACGCCTTGGTGCCGCTGGTTCAAAACCAGTTGGAAGAAGATGTGTTTGGGTCAGCCTCAACACTGCTGCTGCTGCTGCTGCTGCTGCTCCAGGGTGGAGGATGACGACTCCTGCTCATCCTTCCCCTTCAACTCATGCGGCACGGCAGCGTACGTCGCGCCAGAGGCGCTGATCTGCAACAAGAAGGTCAACGCGTCGGTCGATGTGTACGCCTTCGGCATCCTCTCCTGGGAGATGTGAGTGCCGTGTAGAATAGTACTTGTACACATTAATACCGCCTTCGCAGCGCCGTGATTGGCCACACCCCACATGCCACGCTGTCCATCCGGCCGCATGAGTGGGCGTTTGTGGGGTCAACGCGTCGCGTTATGTCGGCGTAGTGTGCTGAATCGGCGCGCGGAAATGTAAGCGCTCGTGTGTGTCAGAAGAGGCACGCATAGGGCTACGCAGTGTGATTCCTCTGGGGCCGTGCAGTGTGCCTGTGCCGATGTGCGCTCGTGTGGTGTGGGTGGGTGTGTCCGTGCAGGTACACTGGGCAGCGGCCGTACGGCAACATGAAGCAGCAGCAGCTGGTGGAGGAGGTGGTGATGCGCGGCCTGAGGCCCAAGTTCCCCGCCAGCGCGCCCGCAGCGTACGTGCACCTGGCGCAGAGCTGCTGGTCGGGGTCGCCCCAGGCGCGGCCCACGTTTGACGAGGCGCTCACCAGCCTCAACACCATGCTGCAGGCCATCGACGACCGGTGGGTCCCTGCTCGCACGCGCGTGACCACTCCACTGCCAGGGCCACACACTCAAAATGCCGGGCACGTGTGTTTGCGTGTTGGGGGCCGCTCGTGGTCAACACCCTCTTTGCCTTGCGCATGTAGGGTCGGAGTGTCACTGTACACTGACGTTATAGTTGTTACTTGTTACACAACTGACGTGTTAGTTGCACAACTAACAAGTTGTGTGTCCTGCTGGATGGTGTGCTCTCAGGGACCTGGACAGCGTGGCGCATGGCTCCTTTGCATCCGGCACCAACATCTACGAGTACATGGGACAGCAGGCGCCACCGCCGCTCCCGCAGCAGCAGCAGCAGCAGCTGTCGTCGGCAGCGCAGTACAACCCGCAGCCCATGGACGGCGGCAGCCCCGCCATGAACACGCCGTCCGGCACTGGCGTGAGCGGCGGCCGTAAGGCCTCCAACCTCGGCCCCTCCTCCTCTGCTATGCTAGCGGGCGGGGGCTCTGTAGGGGGTGGGTTACCCGCAGGGGGCCCGCGCTCGTTTTCACGCACGGCTAGCCAGAACACGGCGCGGCCGGTGGCGGCGGCGCTGCAGCAGCAGCAGAGCGGCGGCGGGGGCATCAACGGCAGCGGCAGCGGGCACCGTGACTTGCCGGTGGTGCCACCCGGCCTGATGGAGGGGCGTGGCTCGGGCGTGCAGGAGCGCATGGCTGGGCAGCAGGCCCCGCTGCCTGCAGCGCGTTAGTTGACGCCACGGTCCCTAATCGTGACTATACCTGTCGCCCACCACGTTGGGCTTCCATGGAAGAGGTCACGAGCCCAACTTGCCCAGTCCGCTCAGTGACCATGACTCGCGGTCCAAGCAAGCGCAAGCAGCACACAGGGTCGCAGGTCGGCGGATGCACTGCTCAGTATGCCCCGTCTGTTTCCCCACTGCCGGGCGTTGAGTGACTGCGGCGGCGGCGGCTTTCGCCCTCTGCACTGCACACGCCTTTGCGTGCTTTCCTTGCCTTCCTTGCGCTTGTTGCGTTGCCTTCGCTGCCCAAGCGCCCATCACTGGCGGGCGCTTGACTTGGCGATGCGCTCCACTCCTTGCAAGCACCTTTTTTGCTGCCAGGAAACTGAACTAGCTAACCCTCGTACTGCTTCGCATGCCCACACGTCGCCGCCGCCGTCGCCGAGGGGGCAAAGCATGGGCGGAATGGGTGGGGCGAGTATGACGCGTGGTGGACGCGTTTGGGGTCTGTCCTGCCAACCCCATGCGCCGCATCGGGATGGATGGTCAAGGGAGACAGTTCAAGCCTTTGCTTGTGCTGGTGTTTTCACCATTGCCTGACCGCAGTGTGCACGTAGTAGTGTTTCGCTGCGCAGGCTGCTACCTGCCACATGCTGCCATGGGGGCACTGCCCGGCTGCGTGTTGTGCCGATCAACGTAGCAAAGCCAGTGCACACAATGAGCGAGGCTGTGGGGGAAGGGGAAACGTGTTCCCTGTGCATTTTCGACGCAACACTAATCTACGGCCGCAAAATCCCTTGCATTACCATAGCTCAAGGCCGATTCCAACACTTGCAAACTTGCCAAATGGTTTTGCTTGCTTCAACGTATCAGAACGTTTGTGTGGCATGATTGCGTGACCCTTCCTCACCCATTCACTGGCTCTGGCTGCGCTGCTCCGTTTTATCATCGTCCCTGTGCTCGACGTGTGTGGAGCGCACACGACGGCTCGGCTGGCGGGGTTGCTACGCCGGGGGAATGCAATGGCATGTGTACACGCCACTGGTGATGAGGCGCCCTGCTGTGTTGCTCGGTGTGCGCCCAGCTGAAAACGCTCTGTCCTGGCGTTGCTATCGCTAGCCTGCCAAGTGCCGTTGTTGCTAAACTGTATTGTGCCCTCAGGGTGTCGACCACTAAGAGCAAGAGCGCACTTTCCGGCTTGGACCAAGCTGTCAATATTTATGGTAATTGCCTGTATAATGGCGACGCACTGACGCTTATGTTGCAACATGGTGCTTCGTACTATGATGCTGGCGGTTGGGCTTTTGAACGCATGCTTCACCCATACAACAGTCTATCAGTCGAGGCTGAGAGCACTTCTAACCCTCCCAGCTCCCGCGCTGCAGCCTGTCTCTTGTCCTGAGCCTGTGTGCTTTCACTAGCGTGCATGCCCCTTCTCGCAGCTATGCGTACGCACGCACACACACCGCCCACCCGCCCATCACCGCCTGTCACCTTGTTTGGGCTCCATCGTTGCCGCGCCCGCTGTGCCCGAGCACCAGACACTTCGCACGTGTCAATCGCCCTATAGAACGCGCCACATCCGCGTCAGCCTGCGGCCCAACTTGCCGTAACTTGTGGGACCTTTGTGGCACTTTCCAGAGGCTGAACCTTGCTTGCCTTGCACAAGGGCAGGAATTGTGTTGTCAAACGTGGATATTCAACGTTCCCTCATTGCACCACGTGCCTTGCGTTTACATGCAACGCTGCAGCAAGGCTTGAGGACTCCTCGATGGAATTTTGCCGTGAGCGTCGCGTACCATGCATGTGGCACAACATGGCTGCCTCCCAGGCCGCACACAACTGCCTTTGCCTTGGGCTTGTTGTTTGTTATGCGTAGGCGGGGCTTACATGGGCCGGGGGGATGGACAACAGGACTGTGCTTCCATGCCATACGTGCACCAGCTCGCATTGGCTGACTCGCAACACGCCGCCTTGCTGGCGCTGTTCAAGCAGCACATGCGTTTCGTGTGAAATGCAAGGTTGGTTCCAGTGCTGTCCTCACAAGGCCACCTGAAGGCTTTGCACTTTTGCAGCATGCGGGTGTGGGGGACGCGCTGAGCCTGGCTTGCAGTCGTTCCGAGTGCTACATATCAGCGTGTCAGTGGTACGTGTGGCAATGATGGCACTGATCGGATTTGGTGCAGGGCAGGCTGACCCAAGACCATCCCCCTCCACGCACAATCCATGCAGTGGATCCAACCAAGAAGCGGTGTTTGTTGTGTTGGTGCGCATCCGGTTGTGTGCCTGTCATGGTCCCATGAGGCTTATGCATACCATCAATGCATGGCGTACCACATGTTGCATGCAAATGTGTTCACCCAATCTGCTCACCGGTCGCGCTCCCCCGTAGCAACGTGATGTTCATTAATACCAGAAACGCAAGGTAGCACATTATCACACGGTCGTCTCGGGTGTCCTATCGTGGTGTCTTATGCATGATGTACTATAGGAGCGCGCACGTGTGAACGCGAAGGCGAAGCCTGCTGCGCATCGCCAGTCACCACCCACAAGCTCTGGTAGGCCTGCACTGACTGGCGTGTTTGGGCAGGACGCTGTGCATCGCTGGGCAGACTTGCCAATCGCCCGTAGCCTGCCCAACGATGCACACTGTCCTGCCCAAACAATCCAGTCAGTGCATTTGGTTGTGGTGCACCCCGCAAGTAATGCTTTCGTTGCGGATAGGGTGGGATGATGGAATCAATTCGGATGCCACGCTATGGTGAGCTGCAGTGCTTAATGAACTATGTGGTGGCAGTGTTCACTCGGGGGTGGGGGCTTGATGGGGTCCCTTTGCCTTGTCATGTTTGCGTTGCGACTTGCGAGGCTAACCTGGTGCTGGTACAAATGCGTAACATGTGCTTAGCGAGTCTGACTGCGAAGGATGCGCGTAACCTGGCATATAGAACGATCGTTGCTCTGTAACACGTCCGCTGCAGCACGAAGGAGAGTTGCGGTGCGCATGCTTTGTTATGCGATGACACCTTGCTAGGCGAACACAAGCCGTTGTCGGTGCATCCGTGAACACTCTAGTAACACGAAGCGCCTAGCCTGTGCATGCCTTGCTCCTGCCAGCAGCTGTATGCACTATGCACAGCCACGTCCTATCCCAGCCAATTACGAAGCTCGCGCGTGCAGGAGGCTGTGGTGCAGGTGGTATCATAGCAGTGATAACAATCTGTCTGGGGGGAGCATGGGCGGTTTGGCCGACACGCTCATGACGTAACATACCATAACATAACCATCCTGTGTGTTGGGCGATGACTGCGCAGGCAGGTGCAGCACATGTGTGGGTCCGGAGACAATGGCAAGCGCATGGTCAAGGCGGTTTGCAAAGCTCGACGACACTGAGCCAATGGCGCCGAGCCGTCACCGAACCAGTGGCGAGGCTGGCAAGAGGCAGGCGGTTATCATTGCGCACTCTGGCGTCATCATGGGCAAGTCAGTTGCTGTAGTGAAGCGGGACGCCGAGCAGGGAGGCGCTTGGTAGGAGCATCTAGCTATTGGGTCTAAGAAGAAACGACCACGCACGTGCCTAACAGCTACTAATCTAGAGTTTCAGGCATGCATGCCATCCAGCCAATCTAAAAATGCATGCGTATGGTATGCTCTTGCCCCAGTCATGCAGTGCTGTTGCGCGGCATGACTGGGGCAAGAGCATATCATACGCAAATATGCAATACGTGCTTCAGTACTACATGGCTGCGGATGAATGTACACAAGTAGCCGCACAGCATGTGCCGCACATGTGGTTAAAAATACGTTCCCGTACGGTCATGCAGTGGGGCCACACACGTGTGTGTATTGGGCGCTACAGGGGACGTTACAGCACGAGCGCGCGCGTGCGGCGCAGCACGCGGCTCACCGCCGTGGGGTTGCTGAAGAACTGCGCGGCCACCCCGCCCACCTCCAGCAGCGCCAGGTGGGGCAGCGGCGCGCTGGCGAACTGCGCCAGCGGCAGCCCGTTGACGTGCATCTCACGTCGCCCCACGTTGCTGATGCGCCAGCTGCCGTCGGGCTGTAGCCGGATGAACGCCTGCCGCCTGGAAACCTTGCTCGCTGTACCCGCAGGGTCGTCCCTTGTGAGGTCCACGTCTACGTCGCCCTTGGTTTCTGTCCCGCGGCCGAGGGTGATGACGGTGCTGCGCAGCAGGTGCTGTGCGGAGCGCGTGACGAGCTGTGCGAGCGCACCGTCAGCGTCCAGCGTGGCAGCGGCGCTGGCGGACGCCAGCGCCTCCAGCTGCGCGATGGCGACAGCCTCCGCCGCGAAGCGCTCTGCGCGCGCCCGTGCGGCGTCTGAGGGGGGCGGCAAGGGTGGCAGAGGCGCTGTCGTGGCGGGCGCAGGAGCGCCTGGGCGATCAAATGCAGCCGTCTCGGCATGATCCCCAGGCGTAGCTTTGCTGTCTGCCACGCGAGGCAGTGCATCGCCTGCTGCAGGTGCTGAGGCCTGATCTGGCACTTCTGTGGAGCTTGCATCAACAGGTTTGTCGTTTACAAGCGGCTTGTCGTGCTGCGCTGCGGCCTCGCTGAGTTCGCCAGTCGCTGTGCTCGCCACTGGTTGCAGGCTGCCCTGAGGCCCCTCACACGCTTCTGGTGCGTCCTTGGGAGCGTCTGCTGAAGGGGCAGATGGCCTTTCGATATCCATCGGGTCTGCGTTAGCCTGCTCGGCGCCTTCCTCAGGAGCAAACGACGCAGGCGTAGCTGCAGTCAATTCCGCAGGCCGCAGCACTTCGTCCTTCAGGATTTCCTCTTCAGCGTCGCTGAAAGTCACGGGCTCAGAGTCACTGCCACAGCTCAGCTCCTCAGGCCCGTACTGGATCATGACCTGTGTTTGACCGTCGCTGGGCAGCGCTGCGGGCGGAGTTGTGGCACGCCTGGAGCGCTTCAAACGCTGCTTCAAGCTCAACTGCGAAGCTGCATCGGTGCTGTTGTTGGTCTGGGGCGCCACACCTGGCGACGAGCCTGGCTTGAGCGCAAAGCGTCCCGTTCCCCGGTACGCGCTGTGCAGCTCCTGAGCGTCCTGCAGCGCTGCGTAGTGCTCCACCTTGTAAATCTGGTATAGGGCCTTGATAGCTTGCTGCTGTGCCTGGAGCAGCTCCAAGGCTGTGGCCGCAGACTCAGCAGCTTCACTGCAATCTGTTGCCAGCTTAGCAACCTTGCTATCCAGCCTGGGAGGGGCCAAGAAGCAAGGGCCGCAGGGAGCTGAGGCCATGACCGGGTCCTGCTGCAACTCGTGTGCTGGTTGGTGGCTGGGCTGCGGCCACGGACCCGGAGGTGGAAGGCCAGCGCGTCGCCGTTTAGGTGCGGGATCGCGTTCAGTTACGGACATGTTGCACAAGTTCCAAACAAAACTAGTGAAAAGTTCATTAATGAAAGACGCAGTGGTGGCCAGCTGCATAGCTGCAGGTTTGCACCAATCACTGATGCGCCTGATAAAGCCAGACGCTCAACTTTGCGTCTCAATGCAAGCATGCAAAGTTAGAAACCACGAGCGATGTAAGCCTCTCTCTGAGGGAGCACAATGTTAGGAGCGCTTCATTACCATGCAGACCGAGCTTCCAAACCCGTTTGCATGGTTTCACACGTTGGCCCCCCCTTACTTGCTCAGCAGCGCTAAGTGGCGCTCGACCGCAGCGCGCACAGCTGCACGGAAGGCCGTGGGGGCGTCTTGCGCGCCCCGGTAGTGCGGAAAATAGTTGACGTCTATCACCACGTACTCTGCGACCACCTGAGGCGCCTCTGTCCCGCTGGACACAACATGCTGAGCACCACTGCTTGTGCTGCCTGCCACCGCCTGCAGGCCGCTCGGTGCTGACGTGCTGGTTGCTGCCAGGGTGCTTGGTGCAACTGCTACACCTGAGCCAGTGCGACCCGCCCTTCTCGGCACCGCAACCACCACATCGAATCCAAACAGGCTCAGCCCCAAAGAGTTCCGCAGGTAGCCGGCGATCGCTTCCAGCACCTGATGCGATGGAGGCTCGGCAACGCGCTGACCTGTACCGCCTGTACCGCCTGTACCGCTTGCACTGCCAGAAGCGATCGTCGGATCCTGCTGCTGACCTGCATGTTGACCACCATGGCTGGACGGCGCAAGGTGATCTGGGTCACGCTGAGTTGCGCCAGCCGTGCTGCCCGGCGCGTGTATGTAAGGCTGCGCTGCCAGCGCTAGTGCTTGCCGGCAGCTCGGCAGGTGGCGGCACAGCAGGCAGCGACGTGGGCAGTGACTTGAGGCTGTCAAACACGATGTTGCCGGAGGGCGCTACAGCGTGTACCGCCTCGTCATCGTCCACCGGTAGGTCAGGTATGGAGGGGCGTGTGCTGCAGCTTACCTGCAGTACGCAACAGGCAACACAACAAGAGGTATTGCTCGACCGTCCAAGGGCCAGGCAAGGGCAGGGCTATAGACAGTGCGTGGGCGCTGGCCTGTGTATTGGGATCGTGCGGCTGAGCCTAAAAACCCTGCCCCCTGCCATGAAGTTCGTGAAGCCCGTGACGTGCATGTTGCTCTGCTGAATGCTGAAGCCCATGTGCCTCAACGACATGAAACAGCAGTACACACCAATTGTGTCTCACCCAGTCGCCCGCCACATACGCCTTGTACACCAAGCCGCCGTGGTTGACGTACTCCTGCACGACGGCGGGCAGGCGCACCGCGGCCAGCGCGGCGGGCAGCGTGGAGGCGCGCAGCACGAGCGCCATGGCGTGAGAGTCGGGCGTGCCGCACGCCACCACGGGCTTCACCAGGAGCGGAGCGGACACGCCTGCGTGCGGCACATACGTGCAGCAAACATACAGCAAATGCGGAACGGCAGCGCATTTGGATTATGCATGGAAGGCAGTCATGCTGGCCAGCCAGTAGTCAATCCCCGAGCCATATGCAGCATTGGGTGGAGCACCAGGTGGAGCACATGCTGGCTCGTTTTCCTGGCGTCGTCCTTGCTGTGGTCCACGGCTGGGTTTTTGAGGTCCTCAGGGTGATACTGTAGTGGCCAGACACCCCAGACACCCCGGGCCTTCATTACTCCCCATGCGCACCGTGACAAGGCGCCCAGCCTGTCCTCGTGACACTCCCCGACCCCTCACAGCCACTGATGGCCTGCAGGGCCACCGGACGTAAATGATTGTCAATTGATCTATGACCGACAACCCTGACAGCTGCCGGTGAAGGCCGTGCCAGAAGGTCTGCTGAGAATCCCTGTATCCTGCTTGGTTAAAGCACCGAATTGCTGCTGTGGTGGTGCATGCTCTACTAGTCCCAGGCTTATGACAGCTACCGGTATGAGTTATGGAGCAACCCGGCGTCCCATAAGAGGCACACCGCAGGCGTTTGCACCCAGCGGGGCTGCTCAAAGCCTGAGTGGTGTTCTGATGTTGCTGCGCATAACCCCAAAGCCTCATCCCCAAATTACGCACCTAACGTCTGCATTGCCTCGTCCGCCGCTCGTTGCAGGTGCATCTCGGGCGCATCTCGGGCGGTGCGCAGGCGTGGTGCGTGCGCTTGCCCTGCACATTTGCACTGCAAACATATGCATGCAAATGAGAGGGAGGAAGCCCTGCGCAATCAAGGCAGTGCAAATTGGCCAGCGGTTGAGCACAACGTGCAGCCACACAAGCGCTGGGCGGGTGAGCGGCGTCACCACATGCCTCAGTAATGTGAATATGCGTGAAAGGGACGTCATCAGGGTTGTGGGTGGCCGCATGCCTTGCCCTCCCCCTCACCTTTGCAGTCGCTTCCAAGGGGTCGATGCATGCAACGCCAGGGTGTGCGGCCAGGAACGCCTTGATCACTTCCACACGGCTGCTGAACCTGCGGCCAAACCGGCAGCCACACCGGCCCGCGCTGGCGGTCACCAGGTACATGGCAGCGGGGCAGAATACGCGCTCAAAAGCTCAGCGACGCACGGTGCATGCTTGCGCTGGAGCCTTTGCGCATGCTGAAACAACGCTTATCAACCAAGCCAAGCTACAGCTCCACCCTATGCCGCACTGGAAAAACCACAGCATGTTCCACTGCATTATCACCCGCCGCGAAACAGACACAGCGCTTGCCCACCCCACCTATGCGCAGTCATGTGTCCACCATCACACAGCCGCCAGAGATTCCAGGTGGTTTCCATACGCTTCTTCATCTACATAGGCCTTGCTGGTGCACACAGCGCAGCGCAGCGCTGCCAGTGTATCATGGCCTGCGTGCCAGCATGCATCACCTGCCTGTCACTTGTCAGCGTGCCAGCATCACCTGCCTGGGGTCACCCGCGTCATCGTACTCCAGCTCGTCACTGGCCTTGTGCAGCGGCGCATGGAAGGGCAGCTGGCACTCCAGGGGCTGCGAGGGATCCAGCGGGAAGCACAACACCCCGTCCTGCAGCGGTACAGGCGTGCACCAATACCGCAGTACTGCAGAGTGCCAGTGCGAATGCCGCAATACCGCAGCAGATAAATCTGGCCTCTTGTTCGGCATGCAGTCGGCTTAGTAATGCTCCTGTATGCACCAGGTACAACATAGCAAGGTGCATATATCTATTGTGACCTGCCTGCGGCACAAGGCTGAGTAAGCCAGCTGCTGCCAGATCTCGCTCCCGGGAGGCTTTCATGTGGGTCGCCAGCAGCACGAGCCCGCCGTCCGCACCTTGATGCCTCAGAGGAGCGCTTCTGCCGCTGCCAGCGGTGACATCGTGCGCCGGCGCAAGCAGTGCTCCTGATGCTGGCGCCGTGTTTGCTGATGTGCATGCCAAGTGGCGGGCGAGCGAGCGCGTCGTGTGCGAGCTGCCGTGGCAGGCTGCTGAGCGACACGCGGTCGCGAATACGTTCCGGCTGCTGCTGCGCAGCTGCGCCCACGTTGCGGACGAACTCAACGGCGCCCTTGGCAACGAGCTCCACTACAGTAGCCCTGCCAAGCGCTGCGCCACACGCTGCACCCGGCAGCTAAGGCGCTGCCGCGTGCGAGCCATCGTGTTCCTCCAGGGCGGTGCCCAGGTTTTGAGCCTCCAGGGCGGTTGCGCAGACCAGGAGGTGGTCGGCGCTGAGGCCCAGCCCCGCCAGCCAGGCGGTGACTGCATGCGAGTCGTGCTCCAAGACCAGGGTGGGGATGTTGGTGCTCGGCGTGGCACGCAACCCACGCCCCGCCTGCACGCGTTAGTGGTGCAGCATCAGCATCAGCTTCACGCTGTGATCCTTGCCCAGCACTACACGGACGGCGTTAGCATGCGCACATTCACGGTTCACAAGAGAGGCGGGGAAACCGAACGCTGGGTTGAGTTAACCCGTTAGGTGAGACGGCAAGCCCAGAGCATAACGGGCACAAGTACATAGCAGACATGGCTGCTGCAGGTTTTCTGGCCCATATGTGTTGTCAGTACATGTCGTACGATGGAAACTCGCTTGGGCAGCGCAGGACAGCGTCGCGTCTGCCAAACAGCGTCCACGGACGCCCAGGACCGCTACCTGCAACCCAGCCCTGTCCAGATTCTCCAGACACGCTATGCTTTTAGGTGCATCTGCAACACACATCGTGCGTGGAATCCATACGAAACTAATTTTGAAGACGCGATGTTCAGTCGCTCGTCCACGGATTTTTTGGTGGATCCTAATGGAGGAAGAGGGCCCCTTGCCCAACCGTGTTCACTCGCTGTGCAACCTCTTTGATTGCCTTTGATTGCCTTTGATTGCCTTTGCACACACGCGCACACACACACACACATACGGACGTGTGTTTTGGGATCGACAGGTGGCAAGCATCCTTTAGCCGTATGGCTTTCTGTGGGCGCGCTCACCGGGCTGTGTTGTGCTCGGAAACAGGCCGTGCGACATATGTTTGGCACGGGCTAAAGCGACCGAGGAGAGTGACGTTCAGGCCGAACGGTGTCGCTTCAAGGTTTGTGTTTTCCACTCAAAACACACATATTGACTGTGGCAAGCGCTGTAATACGCACGCACTGGTTCGCATTAGTCCTGGGCATACCCCAAAGGCGTGGCTACGTGCTATGCCCGCCATGACTCCTTGGTGTGACTGTTGGCAGGATTGACAGAATTGAGCAGCCCTCAAGTAGCCAAAAGCCAGGAGCCAAGAGCCAAGATGAGAGCAAGATCTCCGAGACCGAAGACAAAGGGTCCCGGGACAAGGTTTCCAGTGCACAGAAGGACACCGTGTCCAGCGCTGACACAGCTCAGTCAAACAAGGTTTTCAAGACCCTGCAAAGGTGAGCGCAGTGGCACTTGCGTTCGGGCGCGTCTTGCCTGTACGTTCTTGCCAGTACAGCCCCTCTGCACGAAATTACTGGCAAGAACGCGCCCGGAGGGGACCTCTGTCACATGTGCTGAACCTTGATATTTATGGCATGTTGCCATAGCCCTGCCATCTGTTTCAGACACGTGCACTTGTCGTTTGGTTTTAGAACATGACTATTTGCTCTTCCTGGAGATCGGGCGCGCATGTACAGCGTCCATCCTGTCAGTTTTGACTTTCAGCATCGTAACCCAGGCGAGCACACGACTTTCTCCCGCAACGAACCCGTCATATTGCTTTGTTACCACCTAAAGAAATATTTCAGGCTGCTGACAGGGGCTGCTCGTGTGTGGTGCTTGTGTGCTAACGCAATGTGTGCTGGCCAGGGTGCTGTGGTGGGTTTTCGTTGTTGTCGGCATCGTGCTGTTCATAAAGGTCATCAAACCGGAGATACCCTTGAGAATTGACTTAGGCCCAGCTGCAGTCAAGGCCACCAGCGACGCTTTGAACGCGCTCCAGGAGTCCGCAAAAATCAGCGCTGAGGGCTTGAAAGAGGTTGGATACTCGCTGATTTCGGTGGCAATGGTTGCTGGCATCGCCAGTGTGGTTGTTGCCATCATTGGCAAGTTGTGATGTGCAGCTGCCCTGTTCACTCGGTGGCTTGCGCCTCTGGGCAGGCAGTAACTGGCCAATGCACACCGGTCACTGCCTTTGGGGCCTGTTGATTGCAAACGTACGTCTCTCTTGAACATCAAGTGTTTGAGTCCGTCAAGGATGCATTCCTGGGCCTCGCAGGGGTTTTCGCGAGGACACCACCATCCGGTGCGGTTCGCTTTTGAGGTTAACACCACTAGCCGGTGCCCTGGACGCATACAAACAAACGCACTGGCTCCAACCAGCTCTACATCACTGTACGTTGCACCACCCATACAAATTAATAAATGCGTCATGGTTGTTAAGCTACGATGAGTCTCATTGTGCCATGCGAATTGTGCAAAACTGCTTCAAGCTGTGTACTGTGGTACTGTTGTACTTTCCAGCTAATACATCATGATTGAGTACCGGGGGCTGCACAATATTCTACGTCATGGTTTGGTTTGCGCCTGTCATTGCAATACCACACCACCGCGCTTGCCGACGTATAACAACGCACGCTTGACGGTAATCTTGCCACTTCGCATTTCGTAGGTGCGTATCTGTCTGTTGTCCATTTGCCATGGCTTGGCGCACGTCTCAGCTGGCGGGGTGACACATGCGCAAGATAGGCCATGTTGGTGGTGTTTTGGTATGGATGCACGGATCGAAATTATAACTTTTTCTTTGCGGTTTCGTGTTTGAGCTTTTCCCAGCAGCATGCGACCGTGTGGTTGGCGGCTGGCCACGGTTGGTTGCGTGTTTGGGCTTTCCCCAACACCGTGCAACCCTTGCTTGCGGTTGGCGGCTGGCCATGACACAAGTAACCATGGCGCCTTGCTGCTTGTACTGGCATCTTTGTTACTGTCTGTCACTACTTGTTGATACCTCACTCTGGACAAGAGTGACAGTATTGTCCACATGACGACGATGTTTGCATTTTTGTTTCCCCCACGCCACGCCCCAAGGCTTAGCATCGCCGATGACTGGACCCACCCGGAGCGTAACACCGTTGTGGCTTGCTAGACAGTTCACCAGGTCCACTCAAATCAAGTCATGCCAACCTGCCCTGACTGTTGTAACCTGCATGTGTTTGGCACCCCGAGAAATGAGCAAGCGTTGGACAGTGACACACATGCACATGTTGATCGTTGGCCATACCATGCGGTCATGTGTTGCTGGAGTCTAGCGCTGGTGCAAGCAGCAATCCTCAGCACATCACTACAGGCATGCATGGGTTCAGCACTCTAGCACATGCTGTTTGGGATGGCTGTGAGGATACGACACCCGGCGGCAAAGTGTGGCCCGCACAGGCGCGGTTGACGATGCCCGCTGGACATGCAAGCGCCTATGAGCCCCATCAGCATGGGGATGCAGTGTGTGGTCCTTGACAGGATGAGCAGAAGCTCAAGCGGCAGATATCGTAGCCGCTCGCACCAGTGGGCGGTGCTCATCCGCCCCGTCCGCATCGGCGGTTGCATTGCATGCAGGAATGACGTCAGGTGCGGGCGCAACGCCTGCGTCGAGCCCCTCCAATAGCGCTAGCACGGCCGCTGCTGCCACCGCATTCTCCTAGGTCCCTTTTTGCAACCACTGCCTTGCACAATTAACCCCGATGCCAGCTGCACCGCCTGCTCAAGCACGCTGCTTCCATTGGGCTTGTCCATGCTCAACGCAGCAGGGTTGAGCGGCGTGAGAGGGCATGTGGGCGGCGGTAGCAAGTCAATAGCAGCGCGCCTGCCGTACAACGTGCAGGATGAGGACGATGAGGTGCAGCAGCTGCCGTTTTGCTACGTGAGGGGACGCACTCGCTTCCCAGCACTCGCTTTGCCAGCCACGCCGCGCCCTCCATACTGCCGAGTACGGTTGGGAGCGGGTTACTTTGAGACACATAGAGCTCGCGGTTCCGTGCTCCATATCCGGCTGCTTTGCCTGCATACACAGTTCACATGCAAACAGCCAGCATGAGCGCTGTGCATACACACACACACGCATGTCACGCTCAGCCTGGCGCGGTCCTCTCGGCCAGGTTCAATGGTGCGTCCACACCTTTCAGTGCGTATCCGATGAACAGCCCTCGGCAGCAACTTCCACAGCCTGCCCACCCCGGGCCCTGCTGCAAGTCGTGTGTTGGTTGTTGAGTGGGCTGCAGTCCCGTTTAGGTGCGGGATCACGTTTGTTACGGTTACGGGACCAATCGTAGGATAAGTCTGATAAAGCCAAACGCACTCAGTACAGCGGACAGCAGTGTGGATGTACTTGCAACCACAAGCGACATAACGATGCAAACCTCTCTCAGGAACGTGGTGTGATGGGGGCTTCATTACCGTGAGGACCCTGCTCCCAAACACGTTTGCATGGGTTCACACGTCGTTGGCCCCCCTACTTGCTCAGCAGCCCTAAATGGCGCTCGACCGCAGCGCGCACAGCTGCACGGAAGGCCGTGGGGGCGCCTTGCGCGCCCCGGTAGTGCGGAAAATAATTGACGTCTATCACCACATACTCTGCGACCACCTGAGGCGCCTCTGTCCCGCTGGAAACAACAGGCCGAGCACCACTGCTTGTGCTGCCTGCCACCGCCTGCAGGCCGCTCGGTGCTGACGTGCTGGTTGCGGCCATACTGCGCGCTGCACCTAAGGCAGTGCCACCAGCGCTTCTCGGCACCGCAACCACCACATCGAATCCAAACAGGCTCAGCCCCAGCGCATCCCGCAGGTAGGCGGCGATCGCTTCCAGCACCTGCTGCGATGGAGGCTCGGCAACGCGCTGACCTGTACCGCCTGCACCGCAGGTGCCGCCTGCACTGCCAGGAGCGATCGTAGGATCTCGCTGTTGGCCTGCATGTTGACCAGCATGGCTGGCTGACGCGTGGTGATCTGGGTCACGCTGATTTGCGCCAGACGTGTCGCCCGGCGCGTGCAAGGCTGAGCTGCCAGCGCTGGTGCTTGCCGGCAGCGCGGCAGGTGGCGGCGCAGCAGGTAGCGATGTGGGCAGCGACTTGAGGCTGTCAAACGCGATGATGCCGGAGGGCGCTACAGCGTGTGCCGCCTCGGCATCGTCCACCGGTAGGTCAGGTATGGAGGGGCGTGTACTGCAGCTTACCTGCAGTATGCAACAGGCAACACACCATCAAATATTGCTCGACCGTCCAAGGGCCAGCAAGGGCTTCAGGCGGTGCATGGGCGGCCCCCTGCCGTGCAACCCATGATGAGCAAGTAACTCAAGTCCTTTAACAAAATATGCAGTGGTGGCCAGTTGCAGACTGTTCGCAGTGTCTGATAAAGCCAGACGCTCAATCTTGCAAGCATACAAAGTTAGAAACCACGAGTGATGTAAGCCTGTCTCTGAGGGAGCACAGTGTTGGGAGCGCTTCACTACCATGAGGACTGAGCTGCCATTCCCTTTGCATGGTTTCACACTCTGGATCCCCCTACGTGCTCAACAGCGCTGAATGGCGCTCAACCGCAGCCCGCACAGCTGCACGGAAGGCTGCGGGGGCGCCCTGTGCGCCCCGGTAGTGCGGAAAATAGTTGACGTCGATCACCACATACTCTGCGACCGCCTGAGTTGCCTCCGTCCCGCTGGACGCAACAGACTGAGCACCCCTGCTTGCGCTGGCTGCCACCGCCTGCAGGTCGTTCGGTGCTGACGTGCTGGTTGCTGCCACGGGGCTTGGTGCAATGGCTGCACCTGTGCCAGTGCCACCCGAACTTCTCGGCACCGCAACCACCACATCGAATCCAAAAAGGCTCAGCCCCAATGCGTTCCTCAGGTAGCAGGCGATCGCTTCCAGCACCTGCTGCGAGGGAGGATCGGCAACGCGCGGACCTGTACCGCCTGTACCGCCTGTACTGCCAGGGGCGATCGTAGGATCTCGCTGTTGACCTGCATGTTGACCAGCAAGGCTGGACGACGCGAGGCGATCTGGGTCACGCTCATTTGCGCCAGCTGTGTCGCTCGGCGCGTGCAGGGCTGCGCTGCCAGCACTGATGCTTGCCGGCACCGCGGCAGGCGGCGGCACAGCAGGCAGCGACGTGGGTAATGACTTGAGGCTGTCAAACGTGATGATGCCTGAGGGCGCTACAGCGTGTACCGCCTGGGCATCGTCCACCGGTAGGTCAGGTATGGACGGGCGTGTACTGCAGCTTACCTGCAGCACATACCAGGCAGCACAGCAACACGATTTCGACTTCCCAGGTGCCAGGCCAGGGCTACAGACAGTGCGTGGGCGCCCCCCCTGCCGTGAAACCCATGATCAGCCTGTAGTGCTCAAGGCCATGTGCCTTCGCAACATGAAACGGCACCAGTTGCATCTCACCCAGTCGCCCGCCACGTACGCCTTGTACACAAGGCCGCCATGGTTGACGTACTCCTGCACGACGGCCGGCAGGCGCACCGCGGCCAGCGCGGCGGGCAGCGCGGCGGCGCGCAGCACGAGCGCCATCGCGTGCGAGTCGGGCGTGCCGCATGCCACCACCGGCTTCACCAGGAGGGGCGCGGACACGCCTGCGTGTGGCACACACATGCAGCAAACATACAGCAGATATGGCGCGGCGGAGCCAGTGGATGATACATGGGAGGCAGCCATGCTGGCCTGCCAATAATCAATACCGGGGCCATATGCTGATATGCAGCACCAGGTGGACCACATGCTCACTCATTTTCATGGTGTCGTTATGTCTGTGGTCCACGACTGGGTGGTTGAGGTGTCAAGGATGATGGTGGCCGTACAGACTGGACCTCCATAATTCCACATGCGCGCCAACAACCCCACACAGCCGCTGACGGCCTGGCAGGGCCACCGGATGTAAATGATTGTCAATCGATTCATGCAACCCTGACAGCTGTCTGCGAAGGCCGCGCCGGGGGTTTGCTGAAACGCCTTGCGTCCAGCTTGGTTGCACCAAGTTGCTGCTGAGGTCATGCATGCCTCTACTAGTCCCAGGCTTATGGCAGCCACCGGTATGAGCTATGCAGCATCCCGGCGTCCCATAAGGTGCACACCACAGGCGCAGCTAGGGCTGCACCCAGCGGCGCCGCTCAAAGCCCTAGTGATGCACTGATGTTGCTACCAATAACCTCCATGCCCCCTGCCCCGAGCGCGCACCTAACGTCCGAAGCGCCTCATCTGCCGCTCGTTGCAGCTGCATCCCGCGCTCGCGTGCCGCTGCGTCTTCCCCCGCACCAGGCAGCACCTCCGCTCCGCTGCCGCAGGCGGCACCTCCAGCATCCTCGCCAGCCGGCGGCAGGGGTGCGGGTCGCGGCACTGTCACGGTGCGCGGCGCACGCACCACTGCGCGCTGAGCAGCAGCGGGAGCGGCAGTGGCGCTGGTGGTGGTCAAGGCGGAGGCAGGCTGAGCGGGCGTGGGCAGGGTGAGGTTGATCAGGCCATCGCACACTCGTGCAAGCTCTGTGCGGTTGATGACCTGCACACAGTGAACGCAGCGCTGGGCCTAAATAAGTGTGTAGGACGGGTTTGAGCACATTGGTCGCAGCGCCGTGATCATCGCACAACAGCACAACACACACACGCTTGCACGTGTCCGTTGGTGCCATCGACAGAGCACTGATCGCGATCCAGTGCATTGCATGTTACAGGGCGACAAGTCGGCCATGCCACAACAACGCAACCGCAATGTGTCGAGCGGGCGGTGTGCAGGTGTGCAGCGTGCGCAGGCGCTGCATGTTTGCGCTGCAAACATATGCTGCATGCAAATGAGGAGAAGGAAGCCCAGCACAATTAAGGCAGTAAAAATGACCATTGGTAGGATTGAGCATAACGTACAGCCACACGAGCACTGGGCGGATGAGTAATGTCACCACATGCCTCGGTGATGTGAACATGCGCGCAAGAGAAATCATGCGGGTCGGAGGTGGGCGCATGCCTCCTCACGTTTGCAGTTGCTTCCAAGGGATCGATGCATGCCACGTCAGGGTGTGCGGCCAGGAACGCCTTGATCACTTCCACGCGGCTGCTGAACCTGCGCACCGGCAGCCAAAGAGCCCCGTGTTGGCAGTCACTGGGTGCATGGCAGCAGGGTGGAGGCCGCGCTCACAAGCTCAGCGACGCATGGTGAATGCTTGCGCTGGAGGTGTTGCGCATAAAGAAACAAAGCTTGTCACGCACGATCTCACATAGCAAGGCCAAGCTACATGCCCACCGTGTGCCGCTGCTCGATCACCTGCAAACCACTGCCCGTTCACCCGCCGCGAAACAACACGCTTGCCAACCCCATTTATGCGCAGCCATGTGCCTGCCCCAATACACAGCCGCCGAAGATACCAGGTGGTTTCCAAACAGCGCTTCTCATCTACGTAGGCATCCCTGGTGCATCACAGCGCAGCGCAACGCTGTCAGGACCTCTTCTGCTTGCCTGGTCCCCTGTCTGTGGGGAGCACGGGCCGTTTGGCCGACAAGCTCCTGATGTAACAGAACATAGCATCACCTGCCTGCCGGCATGCCATCACCTGTCTGCCAGTGTGGCAGCACCTGCCAGTCAGCGTGGCATCACCTGCCTGTCACTTGTCAGCGTGCCAGCACCACCTAGTCACCTGCCTGGGGTCTCCTGCGTCATCGTACTCCAGCTCGTCGCTGGCCTTGTGCAGCAGCGCATGGAAGGGCAGCTGGCGCTCCAGGGGTTCCGAGGGGTCCAGCGGGAAGCACAACACCCCATCCTGCAGCAGTACAGGCGGTACAGCAATACCGCACTGAGTGCCAATGCGAACGCTGCAAATCCATAGTGGAGAAACCTGGCCTCTGGATCGGCATGCAGTCGGCGTGTTCAATGTTCATGGATGCACCAGCAAGACGGTAAGATGGTGCATATAAAAAATCTACTGTGACCTGCCTGCGGCACAAGGCTGAGTAAGCCAGCTGCTGCCAGGTCTCGCTCCCGGGAGGGTTTCATGTGGGTCGCCAGCAGCAAGAGTCCGCCGTCCGCACCTTGATGCCCTAGAGGAGCACTGCTGCCGCTGCCAGCGGTGGCGTCGACCGACGCTGGCGCAGTGGTTGCGGGCGCACAAGCCAGGTGGCGGGCGAGCGCATCGTGTGCGAGCTGCCGGGGCAGGCTGCTGAGCGACACGCGGTCGCGGATACGCTCCGGCTGCTGCTGCGCAGCCGCGCCCATGTGGCGGGCGGACTCAACGGCGCCGTTGGCAACGAGCTGCACCACTGTCGCCCTGCCAAGCGTTGCGCCACATGCTGAATCCGGCAGCGACGGCGCTGCCGCGTGCGAGTCATCGTGTTCCTCCAGGGCGGTGCGCAGGTGTTGAGCCTCCAGGGCGGTTGCGCAAACCAGGAGGTGGTCTGCGCTGAGGCCCAGCCCCGCCAGCCACGCGGTGACTGCGCGCGTGTCGTGCTCCAAGACCAGCGTGGGGATGTTGGTGCTGGGCGGAGCATGCAACCCACGCCCCGCCTGCATGCACTAACGGGGCAGCATCAAGGCTTCACGCTTTGATCCTTGCCCAGCGCAACATGGACGCTGATGGCATGTGCACATGAGCGGCATACAGGAGTGAGACGGGGAAACCGAACGCTGGGTTGAGTGAACCCGACAGGAGAGAAGGCAAGCCATGCCCTGAGCACAACAGGCATAGCGGCAAGCATAGCAGACATGGCTGCCGCAGGTTTCTGGCCCATATGGGTTGTCAGTATATGTCACGTCTAAGTTGGAAACTCGCCTGAGCAGCGTGGCCCAGCGTCGCATCTGACACATAGCGTCCACGCACGTCCAGAACCGCTACCTGCAAGCCAGCCCTGTCCAAACGCTCCAGGCACTCTATGCTTTGAGGTGCATCTGCATCACACAATGTGCGTGGAATCCAGAACAAACGTTCAACTGTGGACGTGTGTGACGTGTCGATAGCAGCGCCTGAACTGTGTTGGAACGACACCAAAACCCCAGGCGATATCCATTTGCCTCAAGATGTGTTAGCTGCATTCAGGCACAGGCCATGTTAACCTCATCCAAGCTGAGAGGATCCAGGACCGCACCTTGAACTGCTGCTGCAGTAAAGGCCACTGCGCAAAAGCACAGCCGTGCTGCCTGGTTTGACATGTACCCGACAGTGTGCTTTGCGGCAAGTCTTTACAGGCCAGGAGGTTCATGTTCACCTCCATTTACTCACCGCCTCAACCTGGCGTCAATGCCATTTTCGCAACATCCACGTTGGTACGTGTATAAGCCCGGAGCGGCTGAAGTTCTACTGCACATCCTTCGTCACAGTACTCTCTGTCTCTGTGTAACGCGCAATGGCGAACAAGTACAAGCTCACCAAATACCCCCTTTTGGCTGAGGTCGAGCCCGCGGTTCCCGCAGTCGCTAACGGTCACCCAGACTGGGGCCCTGTCTACCGTGCGGCAATCACTGAGGGGCAGTCATGGCCACCTGAGATCAAGGGTTCTGATGGCGTGGTGCTGGCCACTTGCGCGGATATGTTCCAGTGAGTGGTGCAGGACATGCACTCTGAGTGAGCTTAGAGTGCGAGGGCTCTGATGAGAGCAGCGCACAAGCAAGGCGAATCAGCTGCTTGGAAGGGACATACCTGCTGACACAGCCATGGGCCTGCATGTTGCTGTTTACCGTAAAGGACTTGAGGCCTGGAGGTGCTACATGAATTGAAGAGTGGTGGTTGAGATCACACTGGTTCCGACTGGTTTTTCTGCAGGGAGTCCGCCAAAAAGTATGCCTCAAGGCCATGCCTCGGAGAGAGGGTGCAGGAGGGCTCAACTGTGGGGCCTTTCCGGTTCATGACGTACGGTGAAGTGGACAAGGCTGTAACAGACCTTTCAGCTGCTTTTGTGCGCGCGGGCTTGAAGCCAACGAGCAAAATCGGCATGCTGGGCGCCAACTCCAAGGAGTGGATGATTGCTACACAGGTGAGGAAGGACCAGAGCTGCATGCTGGCCCATCCTTCGTGTGTGCAACATTTGCTGCCACGCCTTTGTTTGACCCACGCTTGCATGACTGGCCAACAGTGCATAGCTGGTGCAAATTGTTGCAAGAACCTAGGTTCACACTTTCCGTTTCGTTCTGCATGGCTTCATGCTGCTCTGTTTTATTTTACTGCTCCATGGGTGAACGCAGCATTTTTGCACCTGCAAGGTTTCGGCTGCTTGTGCTTGCACGCAACCCTTAAGCTCAGGGCAAACAAGGGCAGGTTATCAGCACCCTGCAGCTATTGCAACAACCTCAGACGCAGCTGCTCTGTTCCTTTCCGGAGTCTTGTTTTGACAGCTGTGACTCCGAGTGCGGTGGGCACATGTGGTCACGGTGCGCGCTCGCCTCCCGTGATGTCATCCTCGTAGGCTATGAGCCGTCAGAATATGATCTGCGTGCCGCTGTATGAGACGCTGGGTGACAACGCCATCCAATACATCATTGACCACTCCGGCTCCTCGATGGTACTTTCTTCGGGCGTCAAGCTTGGTGCGCTCTCAAAGGTGAGCGATGCATAGTCATATCGCAACGGCAGGTGCTGGCACGGGAATGGTTTGGCAAGCTGATCGTCCTCCTCGTCCTTGCACATTCTATTTTGACGTTCCCCCCTCGTGCACACAAGCCGGATACTGTTGCTGGCATATGCTCCTACTGTTGCTGTGCGGTGGGCTCCCGAAAACGCGCGCGACTGTGCTGCTCCAAAACAGAGTTATTCTTCCTTGACGTTTGGCTGCTTGCTGTTCAAACGCTCACAGGCAGTGAAGCTTTTGAAGGAGGCCAAGTTGACAGGCGGCGTGATCTACTGGGGCACCGCTAAGCCCGAGGACGTTAAGGTGCGAACAGCAGCACGCTGCAGCCCTGTGCTTGCACTCAGCAGCGCCGGCACAAGCTAATGCATGCAGTGTATCCCCATCCCCACTGCTTGCGCCTTGTGACCCTGAAACCGGTACCCTGCCACGCTGCCACCTCCGTGTTGTGTTGGGATGTTGCAAGCGCCCCACCGTGTCGTCTTTCACCAGGCCCGTTGAACGCGCCTGGAGGTTCTCACCTGGAACCCATCCTTAGCACACACTGCACCAGTGCTTTCTCACCTGCGTGCTATACCTGGTGCTATACTGCTATGCTGTTCCGCAGGCCCTCAAGGATGCGGGCCTGGAGGTGCGCACCTGGGCGGAGGCGCTGGAGCTGGGCGGCAGCGGCGGCGCGGTGGCGCCTGTCAAGCCAGCGGCAGCCGACCTCTGCACCATCATGTACACCAGCGGGACCACAGGTGGGTGCTGCTCACGCTGCTTGGCGCTATCGCACTAATGTTGATGTTGTCCTGCAGAGAGGACGAGGCGCTGCTGGGATCATCAGGGGGAAATCTGATGTTTGTGACGTGCTTGGTACGGACGTGATGTGTATGGGTGATTACCCACATCACTGCGTGGCGGGTGGTGGGTGATAACGCTCGTCATGCTGTGGTGACCCACATCGCTGTTGCGCAGGCGACCCCAAGGGTGTGGAGATCAGCCACAGGGCAGTGGTTGGCACGGTTGCATCGATCAAGGTGAGTGACAGCGCCATGCAGCATGCGGCGAGCAGTGATCGATGAGCAGCAGTGCAATGGCGTCTCGCCCACAAATGCATCTGCCCTGGCACTGATCACACAAGGATTTGCAGGATGCGTGCATGCAGCATGCGTGGTGGTGGCACCGCTGACAAGTCTCTACGAACCGGTCTGCGGTGCACCGCACGCTGACATTCCACTCACATGCTATCCTGACCCAGGTTGCAAGCAACATCATAACCCACGTCATACGCTCGTGCATGTTGTCAGGAGCGCTCCCCGCCCTTACCTTTGTCCTTGCCTTCCATCTGCCACCACCTCGCCGCGCAGCTGTTCCTGGCCAAGGGCTGCCCCACGCTGCATGGCGGCATCAGCGCGACCGACTCATACCTGTCGTACCTGCCGCTGGCGCACGTGTTCGGCAGGTAAGCGTGTACGCGTCAGAAAGAGCGCCCAAGGAGCATGCAGTCTGATTCCCGTGGGGCCATGCAGTGTGCTTACGTGTGCGTGTGTGTGCTGCCGCTGCTCCACAGGGCATGCAAGTGCAAGCATGTGCGCGCTTACGTCCGGGGGGGTTGGTGGGAAACTGTGTGTGCGGTCGAATATGAGTCATGTGTATGGGCATGCACAGGGGGGAGACACCAGTCAGGGGGGCCTCCCAAAAGCCAGGGACATGTTGAATTCGCGAAGCAGCGGCTAATTCGACAAGCCCCAAGATAGACATTTGTTTTTTGTTGTATCCAAAACGTTTTACCGCTGTCCAGCGCACAGCAAAACCTTTGGGCGCGCTCCACTTGCACACTTGGCAATGCCCAACATGGCCTCCATCCTTGGGCACATACTGTCGCCGCTTTTTTCGCGCCCAGGTGGCCTGCACTGTGCTTACTGCGGGGGTACACCTGATAGTTTAAGATGCCGCAAGAGCTAGGCCAAGGCAACGCCCAGGTTTCACAAGCCGAGGCGGTTAATTGTCAGGTGATTCCAGAGAACCCCGACTTGCAGCAAGCACTGCTGGACACTCCACAGCCTAAAATCACCCAAAAAGCGATATTAAGCACATAAACAACAAAACTGTAAAGGCCCAGGCAGGGGCGGTGGCCACACATGTGCCCGTGAAGACGCGACGGGAATGCGGAGGCCCAAGGCGCAGGATGACAGTGTCAGGCTGCAGGGTTGGTGTCACTTTGCTTTAAAGAATACGTATGCGGACCCAGAAGGAGTCCAGCAGGGTCTGGGCAGAGCTCCTGGAGCTCAGAGCAGAGGAGAGGCCATTCAGTGCAGAGGAGCAGTTCGTGCACTTGGCTGGGAGCAGCCCACAAAACACCAGGCCTCCCAGGCACGGCAGCTGATGTAAGGGAAGTTCTGGACTGGTATCCAGCTGCATCTTTGGGCTTGACGTTTTGTGTATGGTGCTGCCAACGCACCATCTACCTTGCACGTTGTCGGCTCACTTGACATGCAGCACACGTGGTAAAGTCAGTTGAGCAACGTCTCAGCCTTGGTTCGTGTGCTGCTCTTGTGCTGGCGTTAAAGATTGTGCGGTCACTGAGGGCGCTGCGCGCTGCGCGCTACGGTTGTTGGCAACGCCAGCAGTGGTGGCCCTGTGTTGCTCAGCAAACGCAATGTCCTGAAGGTTGCACGACGGCATTCAGTGCTCTCACACTGCCCTGCAGCATGTTTACATGTTGCACTTTTCACCACGCCTCCTGGCGGTGTGCATGCTAGGATCCGACCATGCAAGGCAGTGTACTGCATTGTACTGCATACATGTGAAACATGGCGTTATGGTATTGGACTTGATATACATGTATATAATACATGATGCTGGGCATGTTGCACTTTGTCCTGTCCAATTTGGTGGTGTACATGGCAGGATCCAGCCAGGCAAGCCATTGTACTGCTTTGCACTGCAGACTTGTATGGCATGGGCTGGTGGTATTGGACATGACATACCAGTGTACTGTGCCGCATACTGGACCCGTTGCACTTTCTCCGGGCCAGTTTGGTGGTGTGCATGGTGAGATAATGGCCAAATTGCTTCAGCGCTATGCGTTACACCCCCCTGAAGTAGAATGCATGGATGGATGGGTTCGCCCCACGGTTGCACCCTGGGGACATGGCACTATTGACCTTTGGGACATCAGGAAACCATGTTCAAAAATTTGGACCGCAACCGTGGGGCGAAACCTGCCAAATGCCTGCCCAAAACCAGCCCTCCCAACACGTCAGGTGTCTCCCCCCTGTGATGGGCATGCAAGCCATGGGGTTGGGACATGGGACTTGTTCAGGCAGCAGCATACCGAGGTCTGGGCACACAGGCATGGTGTGGCTGTGCGCCCCCTTTGTGAGCGGCTCTTCCATTCGCACGCGCCACGCAATTGGTCTGTCTTTGCTATGCATCACAGCACCATTTGGCACATGCATGGAGTATGGAGGTGTATGCTGCCGGGGGGCCTGAGTGTGTGCCGTCGCATGTGCTTGCAGGGTGGTGGAGGAGCTCATGCTGCACGTCGGCGGCTCCGTTGGATACTGGCAGGTGAGGCCGACAGGGCCAACTAGCGCTCAAGGGGGCAGCAGGGTCCTACACAAACCTCGCCCTGGCATAGTGCAACCAGCGAAAGACAATGGGTGAACCGTTCCTGTGTGCTGTTGACGACATCAATGTCTCACTGGTGGTGCGGATGCGACTGCAGCCTTTCCCTGTGCCATACTGCAATGCATGTCCTGGAGCTGCGGATGGGCACATTGTCACGCCGCCTTGAAGTGACGGCGTGTCGCCTGGCTTGCTTTTGCGCCGCTGCGCGCAGGGTGACGCCAAGAAGCTGATGGACGACGTGGACACGCTGAAGCCCACCATCTTCGCGTCGGTGCCACGCATCCTGGAGCGCGTGTACAAGGGCGTTGTGGACTCGGTGAGGTGCCTGCTGCTGCTGCTGCTGCTGTTTACTACCCACGCCTGGCTGTGAGGAGGCCAGCAAGGCGGGGGAGCAGCACGGGGAGGAAGGGGGGTAATGGTAAAACGATTACGGAGGGTCAGTGCCTCAGCGGTATGGGGGCAGCAGGGTCAAGCACAGAGGGCAGCAGGGTGGCGCAGCGGGGGGGCCCGTATTGCCTGGGGAGCATGTGAGTGGTAACACTGGCAGGCACGTGAGCACTTGTCCATCTGGCCAGATGATGCAGGGCACGCTATTCACCTTCGGGCGAGGCGCTGGTGCTGAATAACAGTTACTTGCGTGCGCGTGGTGTGTTTGCAGGTTGCTGCTGCCGGCTGCATGGCCCAGATGGTGTTCGGGTTTGCGTACAAGCGCAAGCTGGCGGCGCTCAAGCGCGGGCTGCCGCAGCACGAGGTGAGCCCAACAGCTTCACCTGGGCCGAACTGCTGCGCTGCGTACTACCCTTAACGCACAGCACATTTATGGTCGGGCGGCAACCTTAAGGATGCGGGCACAAAAGGCAGTGGTACCGGTATAGTGGTATGACAAGGCAGACTCCGTCGTGGACTCCCTTCTGGCTACAATTGTGTGTGCCGGTATTCACTCGATGTGTGTGCGTGCATGCATGCGTGCGCGCTGCGCAGGCGTCGTGGCTGGCCGACAAGCTGGTGTTCAACAAGATGCGCGCCAAGCTGGGCGGGCACGTGCGCGTGATCGTCAGCGGCGCGTCCCCGCTGGCGCCGCAGATCGAGGAGTTTGTGCGTGTTGCGCTGGGCGCGCCCGTGGTGCAGGGCTACGGCCTGACGGAGACGTGCGCGGCGTCGTTCATCGCCACGCCGGACGAGTGGTCTCACGTGGGCACCGTGGGTGCGCCCATGCCCTGCACCGAGCTGCGCCTGGAGGCGGTGCAGGAGCTGGGCTACACGCCCATTGAGGACGTGAGTGCTGTGCATGGCTAATGACGCCAGATGCAGGGCCGATCCCTTGTGCCGCAGGTGCCGATAGCTGGCTGCGCGTGCAACACACTCGTGCCCTGGATTGCCGCGACGGGGGGTTTGGCTTTGTCCATGCGCAACCCCCCTTTGCGGGCCCGGCCCAACACGAGGCGTGCTGATTGAAAGGCGCGTAAGTGCTACCGTACGAACGGTGTGCGTGAGGTGTGTCCGTGCGCGTTGCTGACTTGTATCATCGTGCGCTTGCCTGTGTGCGCAGCCTCCTCGTGGTGAGGTGTGCATCCGCGGCCCCACCGTGTTCAACGGCTACTACAAGAATGCAGAGATGACCAAGGAGGTCCTGGGTGAGTCGTTCACCTGTTGTTAGGCATGATGACGGACCGGTGCAGCTATGGCAGCGGTGCGCTGTCACGCTGGTTGGATTGGCAGCTCTGCCCATAATGTGCTGCGTTGGAGTTGCTGACACGGGAGCGGCCCCTTACGCTTGGACATAAGGGCATTGCTCAACCCATCCCCGCTGCAGACCCGGATGGTTTCTTCCACACCGGCGACATCGGGGAGATCACCGCTGATGGCGCGCTGCGCATCATCGACCGCAAGAAGAACATCTTCAAGCTCAGCCACGGTGAGAGGGAGGAGGAAGACAGGCAGCCGGCAGGGCCCAGTCAAGCGGGAGGGCACATGTCACGCGGACCACAGGGAGCATGAAATGCACACCACGAATGTCAAGAGCGGGCATAACCGGCATGAGCATGCTCTCTGTTGTCCTTTGTCAACGTGATGTTGGCGCCCCAGCGGCCATAATGCTGACTGCCCTAGTGTAATCCGAGGTGATGGGTGCATTGCTGCGGTACGCGCATGGTAACCTGCGCAGGCGAGTACATTGCTGTGGAGAAGGTGGAGAACGTGTACAAGTCTTGCAAGACGGTGGAGCAGGTGTGGGTGTACGGCGATTCCAAGGAGGCCTGCCTGGTGGGCGTGGTGGTTCCGGAGCGCAAGGCACTCATGGAGTGGGCCGCCGGCGCGGGCGTGCAGGGAGATTTCAAGGTGAGCGGAGCGACGCTAGGCACCCTACCTAACAGCGACTTGACCCGTCTGCATGGCGCATGCTCGCATTCATGGCTGGCGTTGACGCTACCTCAATTGCGCACGGGTCACACGCCTGCTCAGGGCAAGGTTCTTGGCATCCTTTACGTGCCCCCTTCTGTGCGCAGCAGCGCATAGCGCACTACTGTATCTGTCACCTTGCTCTGGTCTGTTTGTCGCAACACTCATAAGTGCTCTCTGCTGATGGCTCATGCCGCGGCGCAGGCGGTGTGCGCGTCGCCTGAGGCCCGCAAGTACGTGCTGGGCGAGCTCACCACGCACGG
The DNA here is from genome assembly GCA_001662385.1 of Chlamydomonas asymmetrica. NCBI lineage: Eukaryota > Viridiplantae > Chlorophyta > Chlorophyceae > Chlamydomonadales > Chlamydomonadaceae > Chlamydomonas > Chlamydomonas asymmetrica. The sequence continues at coordinate 164,768 of BDDA01000119.1, read as the reverse complement.
GCGCGCAAACAAGCTGAACGGGCTGGAGATCGTCAAGGCCGTGCACCTGGAGTCCGAGCCCTTCTCTGTGGAGAACGACCTCATGACGCCCTCGTTCAAGCTCAAGCGTGCGCCCCTGGCCAAGCACTACAAGACCCAGATCAACCAGATGTACGCTGACCTGGCAGCTGCGGCAGCCAAGGGCGGCCAGTAATGGCTGCGTGCGCTACCGAAATGACATCTGAGCTGGTGGCAGTGGTGGCCGGCAGAGGGCGGCCGCGGCACTGGTCTGGGACCTGGCTGATCCGGGTGCTTCCAGGTGCCGGGGGCTTGAAATGGACTTGGAATGGCGGCGCGCGAACTGTTGCCGGACTGCACTGCATGGCATAGACGGAGCGCGTTTGGCGCATCGCCCCGGCCTGCACGTAACGTGATCGCATGGTGGTTTGCTGGCATCGGACGGCTGTTTATGCGCGTACGATTCGGGGTACAGCTGCCAGTGTGCATTCGGCGAGATATGTTGTACTGCATTGGCAAGCTGGCGAGATGGCTATACGGCAAACAACAAAGTCCAGGTCGAGACGCGGATCGCAGGCATGGCCTGCTACTGCCAGGTCTATGCTCTCCGTCTGTTAGCCTGCTTTCTCAATTTGCTGTCAGGGCCCACTTGATGCATGCCCTCGTGCTCTCGGGCGGTCTGCATTCATGTTTTCAGATGGAGAACTGCAGCATCAAGTTACAGCATCAAATTCAATTCCATGCTGTCAATTTATATTATACCTTTGTTTGGTCTTTGGCATAACACTCTTGTGCTGAGAAGCGTAATCCATGCCATGGTCGGTTGTAAAACCCCCACTCCCTGCCTGCATTTGGAGGGTGTTTGGCTGTCTGCCATCAACACTCTGGCGTATTACTCGCAGCAGACCTCATGCACGCCCTGACGGTGCCTTTCGTTCTTCTTGCCCTCATGACGCTGCTCTGTTTGGCTGCTGTTCTCTTTTCTCTCACATGGGCTTTGCACCCGCACCTTTCTGTGGTGGTGTAGCAGCGCGCTGCCTCATGTGACCCGGCATCACATGTCGTTTACGGGACCTTGCATCATGAATGTACGATGCTGTGACATGGTCGCTGTATCAGCAAGGATTTGCTGTAATAACAACTGCCAAATCCACATGTGAGCACATTGCTGTACACTGGAGGCCACGTGCTACGGGCCTCAAGCAGGAAACGACCAGTGTGCAGCAGTGCCATATTATTGGCATGCACTGCTTGGGGCTCCTTTACATCCTCATGTAGCAACAGGCCGGCTGTGTACTGGTTGCGTGCTGTTGTTAATGTTAGGAATGACGGTTGAGCCGTGCCACTTCCCGTTGCTGGTCCAGCTCGCTCCAGCGACACCACGCCAGGGGGACCAGCCTGAGCGGAGCGCTGTGTACAGAGCAGTCATGGCCAGGAATGGACCGCCAACACTGGATGGAGTCAGCACCTGCTGGGAAATATTCGAGTGCGTTGGTGCCTGCGACGTCACCGTGGACGTCAGGATGAAGTCAGGAGCTTTATGCGGGGTGCTTTCAATTGACCTCAGTCTGTTGAACCAAGTTTACTGTTTCTCTATTTCTCCTTGCGCACAGGTCGAGCTGCAAGAGGTTCCCGGATTGTAGCTGTTTGGGGCAGCGTGAATTAATAAACGGCGAGGCAGGACCGTACAGGTTTCTCACGTATTCACAAGTAGAGGAACAAGTGGCGGAGCTCGCATCTGCCTATGTCCGTATGGGGCTGAAACCCACGCAGCGCGTTGGCGTGCTGGGTGCCAACAGCAAGGAATGGATGGTCTCGCTTCAGGCACGTCGGTCGGTTTGAAACCAGTTGCCAGTGTGCTGCACGCTTGCTCCTTACCTGCTGCACCAGGTTGACCAAAGCATTCTGGCAAAGCTTAGAACCTGCTCTTGCTTCGGCTATGATACGTCCCCTCGCTTGGCACGCGTAATCCGTATTTGCACCGTGCACACACGATCTCAACTCCGGTGCTCACGAACTGTGTCGCACACCAAAGCTGCAGCATGTACACCTCACCCGGTCCTGCACCATTTTAGTTCGCAGGCTATGAACCGGCAGAACCTGGTGTGCGTGCCGCTGTATGAAACGCTCGGCGACAACGCAATCCAGTACATAATCGAGCACAGCGGCACCAGCCTCGTCCTGGCTGCAGCCAGCAAGCTGCCAGTGCTTACGAAGGTGGGTCTTTAGTGCCTCCCTGAACTGCCTCACTCCCCCTTGGGCCAGCTTCAGCCCTCACCCTCTCACCACCTTGCCCGACTGTATGGGTGTGACACGGGTCTGCGGCACAAAGCAAGGATGTACGGGTGTGGTTTTCACATTCACCTCGGCCTCGTGTTAGTTGCAAGTGGCAGGAGACCAACTCGCTGCGATCGCACCCACACAACACATGTTGACACAACACATGTTGACACTCGCACCGGTGCACGTGACTGATTACATGAAGCGAGTGCGCGATCTTAATCAGTTGTCAGGTGGCAGCGAAAGCTTGCTGCCACCAGCGACCGGATGTGACCAGAAAGACACGCCATGCAATGCGGTGAATGTAACGCCCCGGAAGGGGTGCTTCACATCGGGTCGGGTCGGGCGTCGGGGTGGGGTGTTCGGCAGACGTAACCCATTCACGTCCCCATCGTTGGGGACCTGGGTTCACTGAGTTCACTGGCCCAAGCCCGGATCAGTTTCCCGGGGAGCGGGGAGGCATCGGGACTGGCAAACATGAACATCAGATTTTCTTGTGCCTCTCGCACTGCCGTGCCGGCGTACCGCAGGCTCTGCTCAAGGTGCAGCACGTGGTGGTGCACGGCGTCATATACTGGGGAGACGCATCGCCGGGCCACTTGGAGGTACGTGCGGTACAGCCAGGCTAGCTGCAGGGGGGGCCTCTGTCGTGCTCTAGGGGCGCCGCACCACACACCCAGTGCAATGCTGCAGCAGGGGAACAACTGGGCCGTTCGTGCAGGATGGTACATTCGGTATGCTACACTAGCAGCGTGTTGGCCAAACGGCCCATGGCTGCCCCAGATGTTGACCAGGACACAATTAGAGGCGCTGCAACGTGAAAACGTTGGCAGTCGCCTGATGTTGGTGGCAGGGCCGCCCTCACTGACTGCCATTCAGGACCGTGCACAACAGCCGCCCCATCAGCGTTTGTTGAAGGGCGACTGGGCACCTTGCGGGGTGTGGTGGTTGCCCGGCGCCCACCTCACGTTGCGCACACACCGACAGATAGGTAGTGTGCGCCTGTGCCGGCGCTGCCGTTGCAGGCGCTGCGGAGCACGGGCGTGGCGGTGCGCAGCTGGGCTGAGGCTATGGAGGTGGGCGCTGCAGGGGGGGACGTGGCGCCGGTGCGTCCCTCTCCGGAGGACCTCTGCACCATCATGTACACCAGCGGGACCACAGGTGGGCGGGATGCATTGGAGATCCGTAATGCATCCAGGGCCCGCTCGGCTTGAGGTGCAGCGCCGGCAGCTGCTGCCAGCGCCTCACGCTGAGAGCCGGTGCAACCTTCTGGCCTAAAGAACGTCATCAAGACCAGCCAGATCTGCGCCTTGTGTACTTTGCTGCATGATGTTGGCAGCTGGTGGCATGATGCTGGTGGGTGGGCAAGGCATCGCCGAAGTACACATTGTCAGTGCTGGTGTACATCATTGCCACCTGCTTGGTGACCCACATCGTCACCCTCCACCCCAACCCCACACCACCACGTCACCTTCACTTGCAGGCGACCCCAAGGGTGTCATGATCAACCACCGCGCTGTGGTGGCCACCATAGCGTCCATCAAGGTGCGGTTCAGCCCATACACAATGCCCGCAGCGCATGTTGAAACCTGCTTCTCAGCCAGGCTATGCTAGGCAGCCAGGAGCCAGGTGTGTGTCAGCCATGCAAGTTGGGACAACAGCATCCGCCCACACCCCCACATCCACTCTCATGCACACACGCACCCTCACAGCAGCGCCTTGTACCTTGCTTGCAACCGCCCAGGACACCTGAGCCCACCGCCCACTTTGCACTCGCAAGTGCTCCATCACAGCATTGATACCTGGCGGCGCGATGCATAGCGAGGCGATGCTTACCGAGGCGGCCCTGAGCGGCCCGATGTATGTTACACCGCCGTGTAAGCATGTGTCGTGCCACACCACTCCTCACTCCTTGCAGGCCTACCTGACCCACTTCAAGGAGGCTCTGGGCCCCACAGACACCTACCTCTCATACCTCCCGCTCGCGCACATATTCGACAGGCACGTGCATGCGGGCATGAGCGCACGTGCGCGTATGTGCTTGAGCGGATTTGTCCAGGTTGTGTCCCCCAGCTGGCGTCGTTCCAGCAGCCCACCTGCTTGCTGTGTGCGGTACTGTACTGCTCCTGTGGGTGTGGCGGCTGTGCAGGTGTTGCGGTTTCTTTCCTGGCCCCTCTTCTTTCAGGCTTATGTGTTGGCTCTAGTCGGAAAAAGCACTGGACCGTGCCTGTCAAGCGCTGTGTGGAGGGAAGGGAGGGCAGCGCACAGGGCATGTGTACATGCTGGCCCACTATGTGCAAGCTGCAGGATCATGCTCCCCTTACCTTCCCCCCTGCTTGTAGAGTATGTGAAATACGTCCCCCCACACCCTCGTGGCTTGCACTTTGAGCATCTGGATGCCTGTGCCATCACGTGTGCTTGCAGGGTGGTGGAGGAGCTCATGCTGGCTGTGGGTGGCTCCGTTGGCTACTGGCAGGTGAGGCCGCAGATGCACAACAACCAACGCCACGCACTCAACCTTCCAAGGCCTCCGCTCGGCTTACCCTAACGCCTCGGAGTGCAACGCAGCTTGCCACAATCAATGCCAAAATGCTTTTGGTCTTTCCCTGTGCATGGGAGTTATGGATGTGTGTGTGGCTGCACTTGCTTCACAGGGCGACATCAAGGCCATTCTGTCCGATGTCGGAGCGCTACGGCCGACCCTCTTTGCGGGCGTACCGCGCGTGTTTGAGCGCATCTACAACGGCATCAACGACCAAGTGAGTCAACGCGGTGTCGTGTTGGCCGCCCGATCAGGCCACCCTGAGCGCTGGCCGCGGCGTTTGAAGGTGTAGGAGGGCAGCACGATGGCCTTCGCGTTTGAGATACACGAGGACAGTATGAAGCGGTGCACGCCATGCCAAACAGCGTGTGGTCTCGTGTAGGTGCGTGAATCGCGCCCGTTGCGCATACTGGACATGGGCAGGGTTACGCTAGGTCCTTGCTGCATGGCTGCAACGCGCATTGCGTGATGTGCATGCATGCAGGTGGCTCACAGCGGCTTCCTCAAGCGCCTCATCTTCCGCTTCATGTACGCGCGAAAGCGGTACTTCATGCAGGCGGGGTACCGGTACGATGAGGTGAGGCGCACACAGCACAGCACCACAGCATCAACCTACAGGGGATCAGGTCCAGCTTGGTCTTATGCTCCGTGCATGGCGTGATGATGGTCATGATCCAATCATCAACTGGGGTTCTCGCTGCTCCTGACTGGACTCGTTATGTGTGGGGTATCATCGTTCTTTGACTCGCGTTTGTGAGCGTGATTGGTCGTCATAAGTAGAGGGGGGGGGCTGTCGGTCTCGCTGGAGAAGCTGCAACTACTGAAAAGCTGCACCCAACGCCCACACATGTACGGGACTGCAGTACATAAGGTCCACAGTGGCGCAACACACGTATTCTCACTGCGCTGCATAAAGAATCGTTTGGGTAGAAAAGTTATGTGGTACCCTGTTTCAGCGGGGTGTGGTTTCTTGTGGTTCCAGAGTTTGTGTGTTCGCTTGCGTGTTGTTGTGCAAGTTGTACAGCGAGCTGTGCGGCACGGGCCGGGACGTTTGTCGACGATGCTGCACATATCTCCAAGTTGCTTTGGATAGGATCAAACAATTTTTGCCACAGAGTTTTGCGCGTTGGCGCAGTTGCTGAGTTAGCTGGTGTTGACGTCACTCAAAGCGGTGCGCTCGTGCACCACTTAGAGTGACGTGGCGAGGATTGTTGAAGCGTTTGTTGCTATGCTAAGGATGAGGTACAGCGGTGTGCAAGGCTTGCAGTGAAAAAGGTTTGATAATGGTCAGAGCGCAGGCGGGCCGACGTGGTCACGGGCCGGCTCGTCCGCTTGATGCGACAAAAGCATCAATGCATTTCAACGCATGCATCAGTTTGGCAGAGTCTGCCGTAAATATGAATGCGAGCATTAACGTACCTGTATCCTCGAGTGCTGGGTGCTGAGCATATTGTTGCTGCGGTGCAGCGCTTGAGGACGATGAGGTGCACTTGTGGCCTCATATGTACTTACAGCACGGTGCCCAACTGATGCGGCGGTGCGCGCCGCTGTGCTCTGTGTCCGTGCGGCTTGCTTCGCTATGGCACCGCGGTGTTGTCATGACAGCCATACAGTTACGGCTTGAGCTCGTGTTTGCCATTCTCGCGCGCGCTCGTGCTGCACCTTTACTGGGCCTCGGCCGCCCGCCTGCCATGCACAACAGGCGTCGTGGATCAGCGACAAGCTGGCGTTCAACAAGATCAAGGCGCGCCTGGGGGGGCGCGTGCGCGTGATTGTCAGCGGGGGCGCTCCGCTGGCGCCCGCCATAGAGGAGTTCCTGCGGGTCGCCATGTGTGCGCCGGTCGTGCAGGTAATCATTGGATAGGTGGCACTACTGCCGATGATGATGGCCACGAGCTGCATAGCGCACCCATGCAGTGCATAAGGCATTCCACCTGAACCCCCAGTCGCTGACATGCGTCATGCAATGGGGGCCAGAAGGCCCCCGACCTGACCCCCGATGTGACCCCAACTTATGCCTCAACTTAATCCCATATGTGATTCACCTTAGATGGTCCGACCAGCCCACAAACGCCCCTCGGTCGCGCCTCACACTATACGTTGAGCGATGCATGTGCACCCCTCCCGGCCCCCCTTTCCGGTATGCGCCACTACATGTTCACATCACACGTACATGCCCTCCCCCAGCACACCTGGTTGTGTGAGTGTGTGTTGACGTGCAGGGCTACGGGCTCACAGAGACATGCGCGGCATCGTTCATCGCGGACCCCTTCCGCTGGTCACACATAGGGACCGTGGGGGCGCCGCAGCCCTGCAGCGAGATGCGCCTGGAGGCGGTTCCGGAGCTGGGGTACTCGCCCAGCCAGGACGTGAGTGCTGCGCATGCGCATTACCATGCCCAACATGCAATGGTGCTGCACTTCTGCTATTGTCACAGCAGCTGCACTCTGACGATTTTGCGTGCTTACGGTTCTGTGGCGGTCAAGCGCCCCACGCAGAGTTGCTTGCTCTAGCGACCGTGTCGTTTGTGGTTGTGCTGTGTCTCAACTGCATGGTGTTATTACTTCATGCATTCATGCGTATTGCCTGCCTGCAGCCTCCGCGTGGTGAGGTGTGCATCCGGGGGCCGGGCGTGTTCAGCGGCTACTACAAGGCGGATGCCATGACACGCGAGGTGATGGGTGAGTGGCTAGAGTGGCTGAGTACGATGCCAGGCGTGCATTGCACGTACCATGTGATCCACAGCCAAGCGAACCACAGGATGTGGCGCCGCAGCTGAAGCTTTGCTGCTTGGCAATGTGTGTTGGCCTCAGACCTTGCCCCGTCAGGTCTTTCTTGCCTTGCCATCCGAGTGGTGGTGGTGGTGGTGGTGGTGGTGGTGGCAATGCGCAGATGACCATCGTGTGCGCCTGTCCCCCTGCAGACCCGGATGGCTTCTTCCACACCGGTGACATTGGAGAGATCACCGCTGACGGCGCGCTGCGCATCATCGACCGCAAGAAGAACATCTTCAAGCTCAGCCACGGTGAGAGGGAGGAGGAAGACAGGCAGCCGGCAGGGCCCAGTCAAGCATGAGGGAGGCGCATGCGATGCGGACCATTGGGAGCATGGGATGCACACCAGTACATCATTTGCAATGGCACTTGCGGTGGCCCTCCTCAATGGCCTACTGCTCACGACCTCGCGTAGCACGCATGATGGCACACAGTGTATGCTTCATCGTAGAGGTGTCCATGTGCTTGTGTTTGTGTGCTGTGGTGGCCACTCATGCTGGCCACTCATGCAGGCGAGTACATTGCGGTGGAGAAGGTGGAGGGCGTGTACAAGGCGTGTGGGCTGGTGGAGCAGGTGTGGGTGCACGGCGACTCTCAGCAGTCGTGCCTGGTGGCGGTGGTGGTGCCTGCGGAGAAGCAGCTCCAGGAGTGGGTAGCGCACCAGGGAGGGCCCGAGCTGGCTGGCTTGGATTTCAAGGTGAGGGTGTGGGTCGCCTGGGTAACCTTATGGTGGGCACAATGCCTTTGCATGGGCATGTGCACCGCTAAAAATGCCAAGGGGCGCCCTCCCAGCATTGCTCCAGCTCATGCATAACGCCCGTTGCTGTGTGATGGGAATCACACTGCATGGCCCCACGGTAGCAAATCCCTGTAACCCATAGTAGGTTGTGGTCCTGCCAGCCACCCTTATGCGTAAACACCTGCCGCCGTGTGCATATACTGTATGACCGAATGTGGCAGGGAGGCGCCGGGGAAAGGGGACACGCCACGCCAATGGGTTCGCGGGGAGCCCCGCACCAGGTGCACGGAAGCACACTTGAGGCGTAATCAGCACGTAGCTGACAAGCTTACGCTTTCGCTACCTTTGCCTGCGGTACCTGTGCAGGCGTTGTGCGCTCATCCGCGCGTGACGGAGTACGTCCTGTCTACGCTCACCGCTCACGCCAAGGCCAACAAGCTCAACTCGCTGGAGACCGTGCGGGCGCTGGTTCTGGAGCCAGAGCTCTTCTCGGTGGACAACGACCTCCTCACGCCCACCTACAAGGTCAAGCGTGCCCCGCTGCTGGCGCGCTATGCGCAGCAGATCGACGACATGTACGCGGCACTGAGGAGCTCGGCGGCAGCTGCTGCGCTGGCGGCGGCGAGTGCGGCAGATGCGGACTCCGGTGGCGGGCGTGGGACGGGTCGCGGCGGCGGCGCGAAGAGGCGGGGCTGGAAGGGGGTGGAGCTGACGGAGCGCTTGGTGACGGCCAACGGCACCAGCGCGTGAGCGCTCGCGATGCCTACCTCTGCCTTTTAACGTGCACACTGCCAAACCAACCTTGAAGCCGCTCCAGCTGTTCCGGGATGCAGCACTCAGGCATGAGTGTGGTGCTTGCAGCCACCTGGGCCTGGGTTCCAGGCAGGCGACATGCCAGTTGGCATCCTTCAACTAGTATGTATCACCTATGTTTGCCAGGAACCGAGAGCAAGCTAGGAACCTTGCAGGCATAACAAGCAGTGCCACAGCGTGAGTGTCTGAAGATTCACAGTGATAATTTGTATGCACATCGGTGAACACTAGGTAGACCGGCATTTGCATTCATGCCCCATGGACCCGTGCAAGATCTAGCCTCAAGTGCTCTGATTTGTCATTGTTACAGCCTCTCTGCTTCCTCTGTATACCGGTATGTGCGTGCATGCTGATGTGTGCATGAGCATGTGGCTGTGGTGCATCTGGGCGCGTGCACGCATGTGGGTGCGTGCATGCGCTAACGTCTCAAGCAAAGCAGCAAGCACGATGCAGTCCCGACAGCTTGTAATTTAAGGTTTGTGCTGCGCCGTACGAGCACCGGGCGCTTTAGGTGTGTGGTGAGCGTCGTGCGTGTCACTGCTATCTGCTGTCATGCACGCATATGTACACCTTCCGATCCTTGGCCACCACCGTAGGCCCTCCTTGGGCCCGGCGGAGCTCACTCCCAACTGGACCAAGCTCATTCCGCACGCCTGGGCCTCCTTCTGGCGCTCCCCCGGGGCATTCCCCAGGAGCACCCGCTAACGTACATATGGTGCGCTTCAACCACTGTGTGCTCGTTGAGGAGTTGGCACATGCAAAACGCTTCCTTGCCCATGCAAGTGAGTGCACCAATCGGCCCCAGCCGAGAAGCACATGCATGACAGAGTTGCGGTGATGCACAGGAGCTCAAGCGTGCCACTCCGCTGGATGCCAAGTCAACCAAATTTCTAGAGTGCATGCCGTTCCCCTGCCGCATGACTAGTATCGTCCGGCCGCTGGCTGCATGCTGATGTGCGCACGTACCCGATTCAATGTATTTGAGGATAGGATCAAGACAGCCAACCTTACAGGCATTTGTAAACCATGCTCACTTTTGCCAGGTGAGGGTGTATGACCGAATGAGCGAATTGCAGCTGCTGGATGCAGGATGGCTGGCTGAGGGCTCAGCTGCAGCACTGTGCGGCATGCGGGGCATGTGCAGCGCGTTGCACGAGCAAGTGTCCACCAGGCTGTGCAAGCACCGCGACATGGGACCATCGTGGTGACGATGTTCGGCAACTCCCTGAGACTGATCCACCCGCGTTCACTACCCCTGTGGCACCAGCAGCATAGTCCAAGCTCCTTTCAGCACACACGATTGGTATGCTGGGGTTGATGATTGCATGGGCAGCGGTTTGCAGAGATGCGTGCAATTCGTAGATGACAGCTAGGTGAGCACACATTCGGGTCCAAGTCTGTTCAGTGTCAAAAGCGCATGTTGTCACCACCGCATCGCCACATTCACTGCCGGGTGCGTCTACCGGGTTCGTTCGATGCATTGCAAACATGTGATGCTGCATCTGCAGCCAGTCAAACAGCTCTTAAGCTATGTGCAAAAGCACACGCTCAACACAATACAGCCGCTTTCGCTGCTGTGCCTGGACCGCGTCGCAGGCCATCACAGCCGTTATCGGACGGCCTGTGCCAACCACCGGAGTACTTGTTGCAATCCAGAGCTCCTCTTGAATCACACTCGTTTGGCGCTGCGTCACCTAGCTTCAGGCCTCAATTCATTGTCCCCCAACCGCTGCACGCCATCACAGCGACGCCAGACCCATGCCGGCGCGGCGCCCCTGTGTGCAGCCGCAGTCGTGCCGCCTGAGCTGCGGATCGCTGCAGTAGCAATTGTGCTTGGCTCAGCCAGCACAGCAGCTGATGCTTGTGCGCTGCTGGCCCTGGTGGTCCTGCTCAGCGTGCGTGAAGTGCTGAGGGTGAGGGCGATTGTGGGCAGCTCAAGGCCAACTGAAAACACGGACGGTGGCGCAGCGGCCCGTCCAGAAGGCTCTTCACACAGCATTATGGACAACAGCAATGCAAGAAGCCCCGTGAAGGGCGCAGGGCAGGTGCAGTGTCAGCAGCAAGAGGGCGGGCTGGGGGACCCCAGCCGACGTGGTCGCGCTGACAAGCAGGCCAGTGTGGCTGTGGAGCGCACAGCAGTGGCGGACGGTGCTTCCGACGTGCAGGGAGCTAGCAGAAGCGGTGGCAGCGTCGCATCCCACAGCGATCAGCAGCATGGTCAGGAGGAGCCGGATGTGACTCTCATCCCACGCTGCGATCCCGCGTGCGTGTATCGCCTGTATCGCTCGGATCGCCTCGTTCTGCACACTGTACCGCTTGACAAGGTTAGTCCATGACAGAACATACATGCCTTCTGCTGGTGGTTCAGACCTTTGTGCCATGGCGGCCCTAACCATGTAGGGCTTCCATTTCACTCTGAGCATGCGGTGTGTGCACATCTCTACCGTTCATTCCTGCAACAACGCTGCACTGCAGACATGCGATCGCCCCGCATGCTTCAAAGAGCCCACCAAGCTCATGAGCGCTACGCTGCTCTTCTATGGTGGCATCCAAAACAGGTGGGGCTGGTGCACGCCTGCAGCATGGATCTCAACAAACGTTCACTCCACATACCATTCACAGGTCGCATGTGACTCCTGGCTATCAATCCTGAAATTGAAAAATCTCCAAACCATGCAGGCACCGGGGTGAGAACCTGATGAATGGTGCCGCTCGCTTTGGCCCCAGCGACCGCGTGCGCAAGACCGTGTTTGCCACGCTGCATGACCTTGAACTGGTCTGGCAGGTAAGGGGAGGTGGGCGGGTGGGCGGGGTGTGCTGCCCCAGTGCCGATAGCTGCAATCCTTGACAATTTAAGCACACAGTAGGCCTGTGCGAGTGGGCTCAGGGTCGCAGAGCATATCGCGAGCAGCATCCCAACTCTTCTTGACCACAAGCCGACCGGCCCAACGCAGGGACATGCTAGCTGTGTGGCAGCGGGTGCTGGCCTGGAGCTGTAGTGAGCCGTTCACACATGCATGCGTCTCGAAACTCTCAGGTGAGGGAGTTGCACATGCAGACGCAGTGCCAGGTTGCTGCTTGCAACACATTGCTACGCCTGCCGGGGCCCGGATTTCCAGGGGCAGCTGCTCAGTTTCATCAGCTCCTCATGCGCCCCCGAACACGTGTGCACTGCTGGTGCTCAGGCCCACCATGCTATGGAGGAGCGTAAGCCGGCCGGCCGACGAGCCCCGGACGGCACTCCCTTCGTGTACTTCACCCCGTGTGACATGTCGGAGGTGGCTCAGGAGCTGTACGGGGGGCAGCCGCCGGAGGATTACGTGCAGGACTGTGTAGCGGGGGAGACGCATGCGCTGCTGCAACGCCCTCAA